>JAHZMV010004273.1:0-12727 GCA_027743765.1 Coecobrya sp. COE2 | reverse complement strand
GTTTCATAATGTGCTTTCACTTTTACTTAATTCGCTTTTACTCGGTTTGATCTTTTATACTCAAAGATTACAAGGTATCTACAATATTTTGATATAAACAGCATATATTTGTATTTATTTTTATACGGTTTTAGTTACCTCGCCATCTGCTCGTTTTTGCTCCAATTCTTTCTTCTTTATAGCTTCCTCAGCAATTCGAGTTTTAATTGCTTGTAAAGACTCTCTTGTGAAGGGCCTAAAAACTGGTTGTGGCTCCTCAGACAGACTACTCTCCGTTTCCTCTCCGGAGGGAGGCATGGTTTGCTGTTGCTGGAAAGTTGACAAGTGCACTCACTCATACACTTTGGTTACGTTTATGTGCTGTTTTAGATGTCGGATTGGTATATTCATTCATGCACAAGAGTTTTGCACGACTTGGGATCATCTTTGTCATTCTACGTATATCTGTGTATGTTCTCAGATAAGATTGTGCCACGATGAGCAAAAAGTATCCAATTTAATGAGTATTAATTGTCCCGGATCCTGCAGATAATGATCCACTATGAAAGTTAGTTAAGTTTGTAAAAGTGGTATAATGAAATCCTTTTGACTGGGTATATAACATGTTCATCCGGAAAAGTCTGCTTCCATTTACTGTTTCGCTTCCATTTGACAATCGAGAAAATTATCAAAGAACGTCCACTATAAAATAATATGGCATCAGTAGTGTTAGCTTTGCATGATAAGAAACATATCAGAATAATGACGTTAATATAGAAAAATTTCCTAGAGTAAGTAAAGTGCAAAGTGTGTTGTTCTTGAGCAAATATGAACAAGTAAGATTAATTGCTACAGGAGAAAAGAACGACTAGCTATGTTTCTGAGTCAAGTGAAAAACGAGAAGACATGACCCATCCTATAATTATGATTTCCACTTATGCTCATTTTTCTATTAGTATTATGGCTTGTCACGGATATGCAACACTAGACAAACTACGCTTGCATGAAGTTTCCGTTGATGATGGTAGTACAAATGTATTGTTCATCCGACGAAAAACTATCAGAGAAAATGATAGAGAGGTAGTTGTAGAGCTGTTCGTCAATCTGTTACAAGTTATTTGGTAAGTTCAATTCTCTCCATGCTGGTAAGATCTAAGAGGTCGAGAATAATAGTATTATTGGACAATATAAAGTTGTACTTTTCTATATACTTTATTCATATCAAGTAGGACAAGTCTGTCCTACACCGTAATAACCGTTCTACATAATTTCTGTCAGGATAGGACTAAATGCATGGCAGACGAATCAAACTACGAGGTTGCTGTTGTTGATTATGATGAAGATAACGAAATGATGAAGCAATAATGTTTTGTCATTATTATATTATTGCTATGAGTTTGTACGCTTGGCTCACTCTGACTCTCCTTTTCTCCCTGTGGTGAAATTAACGTGTCCATACCGTTTCATCATCGATTTCCCCTTGTGCTATTCAGACTAAAGAACTATACTGCCATTACTTAAGAGCGATATTGAATTGTATTCTTGTCTTGAATTATACCTAAATCAGTACACAGGAACGAATGGATTAGGTGAAGTGACAGGTTTTGTCGAGTCACTTTACATCAGTGCCTATTGTAATAATACATTAGACGTTTGGTCAAAGACGGAGACAGAGTAGCATTTCTAAAATAAGGGAAATTGTAAAATATGAATTACTATCAAGCATTCAACTTTCGTTTTAAGGATAACAGTAGATTCTCTCTTTCAAGTGGGTACTTACTATTTGCAATATTTATGATGAATTGCAACAAGATTCGGCGTTACTTTTTTCTCAGTTTATTGATGCTTTATTCAATAATTTGGAGAAAGTTCGCTCCAAAGTATCGAATGTTTATTTAGAGTTTTGACTCGATAAGTATAACGGGTTCGAATTCGAATACCCAAGGAAAAGCAAAACAAACATGAGGCTGTAAAAACTTGAAAAGGCTCGTTGTTGTAATGCAGAGAATATTTTCAGCTCAACTAACGCTTTCATTGTATACGATCAAATAGATTCTATAGATAGAAGATATATTTAGTAAATCTTGTTAATAATTTATTAAGTAACCCATCATGCATAATTATCATAACAAAATAAGGGCACACATGATGTGTTGTGTATGTGTTTGTTTAATTATATACGAAATTAGAAAAGCTAACCTCATTCTATTTACATTTAAATATAAATTACCCTATATAACCTATCTTTTATGATAGACAAGTAAACCTTGTAGATTCTGACGATGAATTTATTATTGTTTCCCATAAAACATTTACGTCACTGTGCTTAATACCTCCACAAGAACGAAGCAAAGTTATTATTAGACTTTAACAGTTTATGATTTCTTTCGGTGATACTGATTCTAACAACCACAGCACACAACAACTGTGTATGCATAACTGACTAAAGTTGAAGGCACCAAAAGAATGAATATCCTACAAAACTAGGTTTCACAAGCTTTCCTGATATACCTACGAAACAAACGACACGGGTGCAATTAACGACAACGTATGTTTTCTTTTCTGCTTTTATGGCTGACTTACAAAAACACAACCAAGAAGCTAAACATAGCCACACGTATAAACTGTAGTGGTAAATAACAGTCAAATCCAAAGACCACCAAAACTTTTGTAACGGTTGTTGCATGCTATTCCATGTATATGAGGGTAACACGAATGTATAAAGTAAGTTGACATGAGAGTGGAGAAAGTGAAAAAAAAACTCCCGTTGAGTTTCTATTCTCTCCTTTTGTGTTACCTACTCTGCTCCCTTCAAAAGCAGGAATATCAACAGAAGAAAAATGGTGGTAAATAATATGTAGAATGCAAACAGAAAGATGATGTGAGTGAGTGAAAGCGAGTTTTTCTGCATAAATAAATATGTACACATACATACCACCACCAGCGCACAACCATGCAAACATTTTATGTTTACCGTCACCACGTACCACCACCATAAGGAAAACAGGAAAGACACAACTGAAAAATGATATCCTCTTCTTTATCTCCTTTTAATCGATTACGACTCTTGTTTTTTCCCTATTTCCCTGAATTTTGTAATATGATACGTTATATGACAGGATTGTTTACAAACAGTTACATATATATTTATTATTCAAATTGCTACACCATCATCATCGTGCATAAGCAAAATATATTATAGAGAGAAAGATGGATTTTGAGCTTTCCCCAGAAAACCGAGACACTGTATGATTTGTATTTATTTATACGTCTGACAACGTATCGAGAAAACGCTTGAATGTTTTGGTAGGAGATAAACAACATTTTACTGGCTAGACTGACTTGGAGGAAAATACGAGCATTGGCTGTATACGATCGTGACAGTCAGCGGAAATCAATATTTTGTTCACGGAAATAATCTTCATCTAGTACTACAACTTGTATCTGTCCCCTCTGATGATTTTTCTCTGTCGATTTCATTACGCTGGTGAAAGTCACTAAATCACAATCACTCGCGTTTGATACCATTTTATTTCCTTTTCTACATTGAGTCTGCCTCATTTCCTTCTAATTCGCTTTACGAGCTTTTTCTGGCATTAACCCAGAAGTAGTGGGGAAAATCAAATGATTGATGTAGGGAAACAGAGACATTTACCTATTCATTCTGTTCATTTGACACAGGAAAATATATTTGAGAACTGATCGAATCTAATGTTGATGAAAAATTAAAGCGGTGAAAGTGGGGATATGTATGTATATGTACTAGCAAAACAGCTAAATATTTCATTTTGAATTGTATTGAGGTGGGCTCTTGCTTGTCATTCCACGGCGAGACGAGCAGGTAGAAAATCAGCAATGATGGCTACTTATTAATGGTAATAGCTACAATACGGGTAATAAAAGAAGCTCTTGGTGGAAATTGCGAATGTTTAGTTTGAACACTGAACACTTTCAGATTTGTTGTCGGATTTGTTTTTGGCAGGAGCAACACTTTGCCAGTGTGCTGTAATGGCAGCAGCACGTTTCCAACTGGCTGGCGGAAAAATACTACTTGTGGAATATAGCTTCAAACAATGTTGCTGGCTGGAAGAGGAAGGAGGCAGTGGAAGTAAACGACACGGAGATATTGAATAGGCGTATATGTGCGGTGTGAAGAGCAAAAGTTGGTAGTTGGTTGGTGGTTGTCTCTTTTGAGAGTTTTGAACCAGAAAACAAGTAGTTGGCCAAGTCGACAGAGAGAGGGAAAGAGAGAGAAAGAAGAGGAAAAGCATGCCATGACGTTTTCTCTCTAGGCACTACAGCACAACAACCATCACTAGTACTTACACACACGACGAGTTATTCACTTTGGTAGCTAGGACTTTACAATTTTATAGAGTTTCCATCTTTCTCGATAGTAATGCAAGTACAACAGGAGGATGAGGGTCTCCTATTAGGAGAAAGTAAAATTGGAAAGGAATGAAGAGGGAAATATATTGTAAAAGTGCTTTATATCTGTCTACGTTATGTACTACCTATATACTTAACTCAGGTAATATGAAGAGTCTTGTTTCCTTCTTTCCCTCTCTATACAAACGTACGTGTGTATTTCATGAAAAGCTGAATTTGTATGGAAATAAAAAGGAAAGAGCCACTTCAATCGGCTTGCCTGCTTTTACGAAGATTACTCGGCTGTATAATAACCTGGGTGGTCGCATCATCACAGAGTGGAATAGAATAAGTATATGGTATAATAATAAGTAATGATATGGGTCTTTTTCCCTAGCAGTCGACATGGCTTAGTGAAAGAGTGTTGTTGAACAAGTATTGCAAGAAGATAATGATAAAAAACTGGAAGTGAGGCAGTGAATCGTGAATATAGAAATGGCACAAGTTTATTTTCCTTCTCAGCATAACTAATATTTTTCCACTGCTTTAAGCAAAAGATATATGTATTGTATATAGATGTACATGAACGTGTAATGTTAAGTTAAAATGATTATGTATGATAAGATTCACGGTGAAGAAGTGAACTACATATTACTGAAGTAGAAGTAATAATAATACTAATAATAATAAACGAAACTCCAAAGACCTACTTTCACCATCCATCCATCTTTTTCAGTCACAGAGAGAACACCACTAACAGAGAGGCACACCATGAACATTCATTTTTACGCATGTTTCATAGTCAAAGTGTAGACGTCATGAAATATTACAAAAAATCTTCTCGTGAATTTGTATTATTTGTGTATACGAAACGCATGTCTATCTGTCACCAGATTCGGTAGGTCTCCAATGATTTTAGCATCTATGGTCAACGATAATCAAGAAGAGTTCCACCAACCGTCTAAATGGAAATCTAACTAAACTTAGATCCAATAGATGAAGTTATGAATATTTATTTAAACCATTCTGTAGGATATGAACCGATAATTGTTTATCACCTACTCATTGAATTGAATTAATTGATGTTGGATACTGAGCAGAATTTATGTCATACTTTTTTCTCCTTAAAATCTATGAATTTAATAGATAAACAAATGATTTCGTTCACATTAGCAGATGATGTGATGAGTCCCCAATGAAATAATATAATTTAGACATTAGGTTGGCATCGTTTATAAGCGTCATTTTCATTACCACCTTTATGACAGATATAACATCAAATAACATGTAGCATTTCTAGTGGAAAACGATTCACGAGCAATTCTTTTATACTTTTCTTCTTCTATATCTACCTATATATCGTTACAATATATGTTTCAAATATATTCTGAACTTTATAGTCTACATCTTTACTCTCATAGCTTAATACCACATATGTTTTGCTCAATTGATTTTATCTCCAAAACGTGGAATTTCATTAAATATTTGTGCCTTGAAGAAATGCCTCATAATAACATTAATTTACAACACCGGAAATCACAAAGTGTCCGGAAACATGGGAAAATTTAAAGAAAATGCAAAGTTATACATTGTATGAAATACTAGGCAACAAAAAATAGCCTTCAGGTTGACAAAAACCTTCTGCTTTCTTATACAAAATTATTTGATGTACCTATACATAGAACTAAAATTATTGCTGGTTTACACTGGTTGACCCACTACAGTAACCACAGTAACAGTCTAAGTGATTATGAACAAGTCTTTGTGTGAACGATAATTTTTATGGAAACAGTAAATCGGCCAATATTTTACTAGAGTAGTTGCTATCGTTGCTGTTCCAGCGAGAAAGCAGCACAACGTTCGCGATCAGAAATATCCAGGTTACTTTCACAAAGTTTTCTTTTCTTTCTGCTTACGCTTTAGTAAAATTCGAACGTACACCGTCAACATCATCATCATTATGACATCATTCATCCAGCCAAACAAAGAGGACATGAGCGATACTTTTCACTCGTTAGTTGAGATGACGACAGCTATACCTCTGGAAGGAAAGCGACAAGAAATATGAACTTTACGTTTAGGTAGGTAGTCACACACGCGGATACATGAACTCACTCGTTCGTTCATTGTCCTTTCCTTTCTGTCACTACATCTACTTGTTTCCCTCTTCCTACTGGACTCCGATGACTGACTGCTGTGAGTGAGCAGAGCAATACCGATTTAGGATGACTTTATGGGATCTTTATTTCACCAACAACAACGGCACTCATCAGCATCGTCAGCTCGGCACAGACAGCCTCGTACATTAAATTCATTATAAAGGCTTTCCCAGCTTTCATTGTTTTTTTCCCTGGATTTTCAAGAAGACTATTCCAACTTTTATGTTTTCCGTTCTTCATCTTGATGGCTTTTCCCTATATTTTCTTTACCTTCACTTGTCTCTGACTCTTATTTTTATGTTAGTTTCTTCTTTTTCTTAAAAAGTAAAGTGAGTGTTTTGTACATTAAACAATAGAAGAGATAAGAAGTAAAGAAAGCCAGAAAAGGTACTGAGGATGAAGCCTTATCGAACAGGTTTTAGATTTTCTCATTGAATGCACGCACTAAGAATGTGAAAAAGAGAAATTGGAAAATGGTTGTTCTTTGCTGTCTTTACCTTTTCCTTTTAAGATGATGGGAAAGGAATTCCTTATTCATTATTGCGAAAAGATCATGATCTAAACTAAAAACATCCATATATGCTTATTGATGTATATATAAAATATCTTTATCCTCGACATTTATATTGGGAAAATATTTCGAGTGAACATGAGTTTTTTACCCTAAAAATTTAACCAATGATTCTTGCCCTAACAAAGAAACTAATATTTAAATCGTATTGGCACGGTATATACATATCTATAATCGTTTATGCTCGTTTAAAACAGAATAAACTTCCATCCAGCAGAAAGTAAATTTACTCGGTTAACAAAAATTATGGCGAAAGGTATAAGCTATTGTGCATTATTACTTAAATATTATTATTTCGGGAATTTCTATTAGGATAGGCAAATACTTGCCTAATTACCAAAAATGATGATAGTGGATTTGGATGCATAAATAGATGCAGATTATAAATCTCAGTCAACACAACCCATTCACCATTGGGGAATTATTCTACGATAAATTGTAGCCCATATATGGTCATTTGTTGTACCAATACAGTCGCTGTTATGTAAAGACAAATGAGATAATGGTTTGTGATAATCCACATTTTTCGATACTACTTTCTGTTTTGAGTGAAAATTGATGAAAAAACAGGACACAACTGAATATTTCCGGTTGGGATGCATATGTTTGAGAAAAAGATAAATAAAGACTTTCAGCTCCATTTGTTGAGAAAGTGCCTATATACTTTATTCTCTCGATATATGACTAGGTAAATTCCCCTTAATCCTTAGAGTAATAAAGAAAGGATCTTGGATAGGTGTATTTTCTTCGACGGTTAGGGCAGATCATGTAAAGAGGTTAGATGGTACATAGGTAATGGCTTGCATGTGAGTAAGGTATAACGTAAGTTTAATAACCTTTTCATCTCCTTTAAAATGTCAGTGTGCGAAAATACATGTAATCCTGAAGTTAAACAGATGTTTCGATTTTCAAGTAGAGTGAGAGAGAGGAGATCCAGAGGCTCTCAACGCTTTTCCCTTGCATGAATTTGGCTCATTTTAGGATGATTGAATGATGAGAGTGCTCTCAAGTTCTCCGTTTTGTTGAATTGGCTAACGATGCGGAAAAGAGCCAGAAAAGGAGAGAGTAAATCAGGAAAAGCGCTGAAATAATGCCTGGTTTTGGTACAAAACAAATGAGGTATATGAATGAACAGGGAATTTGGTTTCAATTCAACAAATTGGCTACGGCAGCATTATACATTATAATAGCAAAAAAGCTTGTAATTTTTAAATAGCAGCAGTGTTTTTTAAACGAAGACACACACGCAGTTATTTCATTATTTACACACTTTACTCCAATGTAACATTGACTAACAAAAGTTTAGGTAAGTAAATAAGTATAATAACTCGGTTACAAATTAGCGTGAGAGAACTAACCATTTTAGATGTGATGCTTGAAGGTATAAAATGCAGGAGAATTTGCAGGTTTGCAGGAGAATTTTAGAATATTTCTTAAAGTTTCATGAATACTTGCTGCCTTTGTTCTATCTACAGGGATCCCAACGGATTTATGACACTACACGGTTTTGCACGTGCTACAATTTCAGCTGGACGTTTCGTAGTAATATTTTAATTTTTAATTGCTTTCCAGCAAGTTCTTTTATTGGTTTACCACCCAGTGGCTGTGCTTCATGAAATAAGCTTCACTAGTAGTATGAATTTAATTATATTTAAATGAAAGTATTCGTGTTAAGTAAAATGCCTTTTTTGTTATAAATCTTATTAATTACTAGAAGGACTAAAATTGACATACTGACCTTGCTCAAAGAGCAGCGGTTAACTGATCCCTAATTGGGTTTAACAGTAAGTTTTTCGTTTCTGAGAAGTTTTTTAGTCTATCCAAGTTAAAATTTGAATGAATGACAGCAAGTATGCAGAATTAACCTATCCACATAGAAAAATTACCACAATGCCACACAAACATAGTAATTTCCTAAAATTTCCATTGCACTGAGAACTGTAGATCGCGTTACAGGACAGGGTCCAAGCTTTAAAGAAACCAATTTCAGAGGTTTAATGATTTTAATAAGATACTTTCTCCGTGAGTTTGGATACTCCATAAATTTTTGCAAAGCAGTGAAAAAGTTGGTGCTGGCCGGCTCCACGCGACTAATTGTGTTGTAAACTCGGTATATCATGTACATTGACGCAAGGCTATCTTCGATGTAAAACCTTTAAGAGGAATACCGCAATTAGTCAATGGAATTCCATAAATATTCAATAAAATGTAGTAAAGTCAAACGCTGACTATTACATACCATATATCCATAATTCCTGTTTGGGGCAATCTGAGAACCTGGACCGCAAGAAATACATCTGCAATGAATTGACAGTATCCACAAATATGGAGAAAGACGGTTTTGTAAGAGACCCATTGGTTATATAATTCACTGATCAGCATAAGTTGTTTATAGTCAAAAATTATTTTCTCAATATTATCATATCCGGCTGAACGTAAAGTAGATGAAATTGGTGCCGGAGGTACCATTATTTTTACACTACTCATTTGATCTTGTTGATAATCTGAATCTTGACTTGTATTTCCCAACATTAACTTTCCCTGCTTTTGGCTCAATCGATTTACTGTGTCAGTCATTCTATCAATAATGTTGAAGAGAACTACTCCCCGGAAAGTGAATAAAGAATTCGAGCCCGTCATTAAATTCCAGGCATGCAACATGAAAAGGAATTCGTGTGCTCCAAAAATCGTCCACAGAAGCCAGTTCTCATCTTGAACAAATGCGTATGTAAAGGTGTAATATTTGGGGTCTGCGTAGTATTGTATTAAGAAACAAAAACATCCAATCCAAGTAATTGCCCTGTTGGTCAAATTAAAATTATTAATTTGTAGTCAATAAAAATTGCTTTAATGTGTTTACGTACAGGTGAACCCAGACTGTAGCTTTGTGCTGTTTGTCAACAGTAATCCTTAATTCATCTGGATTCCCAAGGCTGGTGTAAATTGACTGTTCAACATTCCACGCTTGATAGAATATTTCTAAGAAATGGTTTACAAGATAAAAATGTCAGCCAATCTGCGAAATAATAATATTACATTTTGGCCTGTGTAAGATATCTTACCAAACAATGGATATCTTGAAAACCAAATTGTGTATGAAATTGTCATAATGCCAAAAATTAAAAGGTATAATGCAGCCGTCATTTTATCAAGAAATTCCAAGTCGAGAAATTTATCATACAGTAAGTAGAGGATGTAGACTAATTTAACTAGCGTGTTGCCCAGTGTAAAATTAAATAAAAATTTTGCCACTGTAGAAGTTGATCTAATAGTATAGCTACCATGCTTATTTTTGAAAATGGCGTGCCTCGATATTCCAAAATATCCGAGATTATTTAGGGTCGCTTGCTGATATTTAGCAAAGGTGGATTCACTGTTGATACCTTTTGAATCCGTCCTGTTTTCACCATCACCTAATTTGCCACTTCTCATTGTTGCTGTTTTGTTTAATAGACGAAGCTATTCTTTATTCCAGGTCTGGGGAGTCAGTGAAATTTTTATTTAAAGCATAGTCAAACGAAGCAAATGATTGATCAGGCAGACCTTGCTACATGCGTCTATGTTGAAACTCGAATGACCAGTTTCGAGACGGCCATCCTGGATTAAATACCTACATAGTTCATCAGCAAACACATTAAAAGAACATCTGCCATGAATCGATATAATTGAATTGAGTTAGATTGTTAAATTAGTTACCAATTCGAATATCAAAATGGTTTATAAACGATTCGACCCATTATTTGTATGCATGTATGTCTCAATACTAGTCTACCTATTCTCACGGAACGCACTAAAATACTCCCCAGACAGCAAAACAACTAAATTAAATTAGCAAAAATGCGTTTTACTGTATAGTGGACCGTTAGCTTCGCTGTTTTGGCAATCAGCGTGGAATGAGACACGTGGGGAACTAGCCGTGTTCTCTAATTTTGTGCTCGTGATTCATGCATGTTCTAACTGTCCCTTTCCATGTATATGATTTCGAGTATGTATACCTTTCAAATGACCCCAATTTTCATTATGTGCGTGAATAAGAAAATAAGGTGATTATCCTCCAAGTTTCGTCAACAGAGCCGTTAAAATGTCTTACTCTATTTTCAATGTTTTAATATAACATAATTGTGTAATACAAGAACAGAAATACGAATTATTTTCGGCGTATGTAGGAATACAACTGTGCAAAATTTTAATGTTTCTTTTCAAATGCATTAATAATCTAAAATTGTACCAATAACAAAGTTTAGCTACTAATGATCCCTGTAGTCTTTTCAATGTAATAGTTACTGTTATCTGGAGCCCTCATCCACCAACCAAAGTGTTTTTCCCCAACAAGCCCTGTTTTCCATGGCTCATCAAAGGCTTCAAACATTTGGACTTTGACACGGTTCGTGGTTGCCCAATTCCTCATCGCGTTCCAAAAATTTTTCATGTGTTCAACGGTGTTCAAATGGGGAGGATTGAAAAATGTTTCTCCCTCACTGGCCCATCCAGTTTCTCCAATGATCACTTCCAAATTGGAGTTAAATCTCCAGAATCCATCTCTTGCACTGTAGTATGCATCACTGATTCCTTGTACAGCTACATCAGCATTATCAGAGTTGGGACCAGGATACAAATTGCACATGATAAAATCCGATACTTGCGCAATTTCACTAAGAATTCCTTGGTTGGGCCCATTCCAAATTTCCCCACATATATGAACTCTTGTTCCAACCCGAAGGCCCATTTGATGGGCACGGTCCCTATTGTTCCTAATCATCTCCAGCACCTTTTGTCCAGTGGCGGCATTTACTACGTATTCATTTGTAAAGACTAAACCCCAAGTGGTACCAGGCCAGATTCCGTTGGCGTCTTGAGCAGCGAGGAACGCATTGTCTATTTCCTTTTGCTGGAAGTTGGCATTCTCATTTTGGTAGATTCCTTGTGCGACGGATAGGACAACAGAGCGATAATCATTATTTATTTGAGCAGCGGCTCGGGCAATGAGACAGTTACTGTCAGCTTGATCCCATGGGCCGTTCCAGTTCCATTCTGGAGAAATAGTTTTTTAAGAAGCACACCCGGTACATTTCTACTTGTATTTTCCATGCATATATATGAAATTATTAAAGCATTTGCCAATCTCGCTTACCACTGACACCCATGGAGTAAGTGGACACGGAGTTATGTTTTGTCAACACAATCCGCAACATTTTCTTAATGTCCTCCACTGTATAAGAGTTCCATAAAGAACCATCAGATTTCACATACGGAGAGTATCCAACCCCAAAATAATTAATGTCTTGACATTCTCCACGAAATGCAAAACCGGATACTAGCAAAGCTAGACCCAATAATAACTTTGCCATTTTTCGAAATTATTTTATGATCTTTAGTGACAACTGACAACCGTATAAAATGTGTCACATTTAAAGCTACTGTTGTTTTACTTTATAGCCACCACTGCAGCAAAAAGTAATAATCATATAATGTTGTTCGAATTTATACACATCAATAATAACTTTGAATTTTATATGATTCAACAAATCATGGTTTACTAAATCAGATACAGTAAACTCTCCGAATAAGCACACTCGATATAAGAAAAACCTCCTCAAAGTCATCGAAATTTTTCTTCCCTAACCCCATTTACGCAATGTTAAATCAAACC
>JAHZMV010004272.1:0-14868 GCA_027743765.1 Coecobrya sp. COE2 | reverse complement strand
ACGAGTTCATTGCATATAGAATGTAACACAAAACATTGATGCCCAAAACCCATTGTCACGCCTTTTAGCCTTACAGAATGGGGTGATGAATAAAGGATCCCGCAGCGAGCGAAGACGTCAACTCCACATTTAGAACCTTCCAAATGTACGCCTCCTTACTAAAGTTGTGACTACATGGTTTTGATCAATCATCATACTACGCGTTTAACAATACATCCTAAACATACTATACGTAAGTTAACTAAGGTATTTTGATGTTTTATTAGTAATATAGGTATCGAAAAATGCCTATGTAATAAATTTCAGCTGATTTGAGCAATTTTGAATTCTAATTAATGAAGATTTTAAATTTGAATATAATTATTGCATAATATCTCGTACGCTAATGATGTCCATCTGAACTTGCCAGACTAAAACAATTTGCAATAATCCCCGTTCTAGGATATCCCGTGACTGGCGTAGTTCGAACAAATCTGGTATGCAATTGGACAATCCACAAACTCTAGAATAAATATACTTTGCCATAAAATAGTCGCAGAATGTTTTAAAGATATTCAAATAAAGCTTGAATTATTTAATGATTCTGCTCTACCTCTGAACAAAATTTGTCAAGGAATTCTGAAATATACTTTAAAATATCATTCCTGCTTCTTTTACTAAATAATATGGCACATGTCAATTATAAAATTACGACCAAACGTAATTTGGTTTAGGCATCTAACAAGTAGCTTACTAGAATACTAAAAGTTGGCAAGAGTACACTAGTTTCTTTTATACCAGTTTGTTACAAAAGTGGAAGAAGGAAACAAAACAAACTGCTTGTTTGTTGTTGAGTAAGCAGAAGAAGGAACAGGATACTAAATATTACTGAAGGTTTTTGAGTACATCAGAACATTAAATCCCCAACTAATTGACTACATAACAGATTAATCTTTATCATTTATAACTTAAAATTATACCTTGTATATGTGATTATACATTACATTAGTTCACAGGTTTAATTTTAATTACCGGATGACGTCAGAAATTAGATCAAATATCCAGGCGGTTCTCAAGGGTCAAGTTGCATGATGCAATCACTCAGACTTGTATAATATATATGTTCCTAAAATGTGTTATCAAGAGTGCTGTGAAAGCTACTTGGTAAGGGATTTAATAAAATCCCACTTTTCATTTCGCACACTTTCAAGAAATTGGATTATCCTATTATTCCCAGAACTTTGCTTTCCAGTAATTTTTATGTGGTTTCTCTGTAATTTCAAGGCAGACAAGGAATACTACAAAATATATGTAGGGACATCATGTTTTCTCTAAAAATTAATAATCATTTTCATCACCTACCGGAAGTCCTTCAAATAGAACCTGATGCTGATACCGAAATATGGACCCTAGCAAATTCCAATTGGAAAATAATGGCCAGGGAGTATCAATAAAATCCAGGTATGCTGTACTGGACTGCCACAACAGAAAGTCAGAATAACGACGATCACCTCCTGTTCTGATCAGAATATCAACAGGATACTCATAATCCAATAAAATAACATCGTCCAAAAGCTTCTCATTAACGTTATCAACTCCAATTGTCCCTTTTGATAAACCATCAACAATACTTGAAATCCCCTCGCAAATTTCCGCTTGGGAAGAATAGGCAAAAGCCATATTAAACCGGAAAGTTTTATTGTTTCTGCTAAAGATACAGGTTTTTGCAAACATGGTTTTGATTCCCTTGCTCGGGATTTTGTTCCAGTTACCAATAAGCGACCATTTAACTCCACGCTCTGCAAATTCATGCCTGCACTCAGCAATGAAAATAGTTTTTAAAATGTTTGCTTTCTTTTCGTTTTTATAGAAAATATTATTAAGAAAATGTGGAACTTACCGTCCCTCTTTAGAAACAACTTTGGTCATTCCATCCAATATCATTTTCAGGATTGCTCTAATCTCTTCAGGGGACCTTTTGAGATTGTCCGAACTGAGTGAGTACACCGTCAACTCGTCAATTTCCATGTCCATCATCATTAAAATAGCTTTACAAGCAACATCGTTTCTATTTAATAATTCCAAAATTTACTGTTGTGAATAGTCAATATACTTAATCTTTGTTTTTTGCTTAAAAAATACTTAAATTGTGATTTTTCGTTACCCAGCTTTGTGTCCGGCAGTTGCCCCAGATAAACCTTTGTCTTTGGCGTAGCGCCGGTTGCTAGCGATGTATATCATCAATTTAATTTTTCAAAGTCAAAATTCTTCCAAAACGTTTGTTTTTTAATTTTGAACAACTAACCCGTCCATTATGATTCCCACGTGTTTTGGCATTGGGCCGCTTTTCAAAATTCTGGCACATATCTTTTGAAGGAATGTCCGGTTATAATCCTTCACTATACATGAGGAAGAAAGATCGGAAAGTATGTCTTTGTCAGACATTTTGAATTTTTTCAAATTTTTTGATAGGATTCAACGATGTTTTAGGAATTTCAGTGAATGCTACTGGTCGGGTAAAGAATACACTACTGGCTTAACATATCATAAATTTGCATTTATAAGCGAAATTTATAAAAATTTAAAATTCCTTGATCCTAGTCATTTATAGAGAAATTTAATTCATATCATAATTGTAACTCCAAACCCAACCACAATCTTCCTATAATTATATTATACCATCCATATCATTGCATCGGCTAATACAATTTTATACCAAGCACGCTATTATGCTAAGGAAACAACAAAGCTTAACTTATCCTATTCAGCTAACCAACAAAACGATCCAATAACTTACAATGTTGCATGCTTGCATTTAATGTATCTAGCGACAAAATACCAAGTCAAAACCATAGTAATTACTGTCGTTATTTGCGGTTCACATTCGTCTTGCATGATTTTTCATATTAATTAGACGTCGGGTTACTGCAAGTATTTTGAGGTAAGCCATCGTACAATTTTGTTTTCACATTTGGTAAAAATATAAGTCAATTATATTCCACAAGAAATAAGAGAGTATCTTATCATGTAATTTCATGTTCATATGTGGACCAATATATCACGATATCACATCACTCCATACTGAATACAGATTGATTAAAACAATAAACTAAAAAGAGACCCAACTAACATGCAGCTACATACCTAAATTTATTTTTTAATTTTGGAATTTCTACGTATTCTATGTATGTAACTCGTATTGGTACAGAATACAATAAACAATGTAAATATTTTATTGCAATATAGAAACAAATTTATTAATCATAAATTTTCTGTTCCCATTAGGTTTTCAAGTTTACTGGATTGATATGGATATTGACTTGGACATGTGAAGGTCGGTTTTATACAAGTAGGTTAATCACAGATCAGTCTATACGTAGGTCCCAGATTTTGGACCTAAATGTATTTTTTACACCAAAAATGCCCAGTGCTGGGGAGCGGTGTGCCAGTTTTTGGCCTTCAAAAATTAATTTGTAAACAAATTTAAATAAAAAAATCTGGGAAGGAATTGAAATTCAAAACACTATAATCATATTAATTGAACTTAATTGTACCTTTTTATATATATTATTATGAAAAATATTTTGGAAAATTCGACGGTGATTGCAGTAGAATATTTGAGAAATTTTCATTGATTGACGTCGTCAATTTCAACATCGATCTTGATTGCATTCACAAATTCCCCCATCTACGGTACTCTGGGAACGTATAGCATCAGCGGGCTACCATTGTAATACGTCGGTTTTTGCGTGGTTTTAGACTTTAATTTTTTTAAATGATTTCTGCAAGCAAACCGGCAAACTAAAGTATACTTGTTTAATTATATATTTGTGTTAGATGTGAAAGCCAGTAATATTGGATTCTCATCACGACTGCAACATCCCATAATATACTGTTATTTCATGAAAATGTTATGCAGTTTTAACAGTTTATGTGAACACAAACTTCGTAGTTGTCTATGCCATTATAAAAAAAGAGTTCTCATGTAACCCTTATTAAAGCTTGCGGTTTTCTCTCCAATCTAAAATTCAGTGTAGCTCGCATGTATTACAATATGCAATATAACAACCAAATAATTTTATATGATATAAAAATTTGGTAATATTCAATAAGAATTTACATAACGAATTGCAAAAACGGCGTCATCAAACAAATTCATTTTAGTTTTTCAGATAAAATACAAATTTAAAAAAAATTAAGTCACTACTTCTCAGCACTTGCTTATATATTTCTGTGAACAAAGATTTCATTTAAGTATTTGTAAGCAAATTTAATTGGTAGGATGATGAAATTTTTCAGCACTAATTGCAGGCCGTAGTTAGACCTCAAATTACTCCTTACGGTTGTAACAAGCGTGTTTTTTAGAAACAGGTCGACCAATTTCTGCGCTTTACATTGGAATTATGGCCATGATTCATTTCAGAATTATGATCTTTTTGATGAAATTTATGGAGAGTGAAAACCAAACTACAAACCGATTTTATGCTTTAGAATTATTTACTAATATATATACATGTTCCTGGATAATCACAGTTGCAGAATGTTAACTTCAGCTATGATTTAAATTGAAATGATATTTCAGCAATTATACGATAGATATTTTTCCTCTCATCGCTAACATACATATCTTAATATTCAATGGTATTTTTAAATCATATAGTAAAATTTATTAAAAGCCGCAGACATTTTAACCAATAACCCCAAAATATTACTTATATCATTTAAGGGACGTGTTCACTTCATATTTATTGCATGGGTTTCAAGTAAAGAAAATAATTGCGCGCAAATTGCGGTTTCTCATGTCGGTACAATGTTTTATAAATTTTGTTTCTTGTGGAATATAATTGGTTTATTTTTTCGAGCAAATGTTAAAATAATGCAATATTATGGCATACATTACCTCGTCATGCGTTTAGTGACTCGACATGGTCTTGGTGTGATTAGCACACAACGCAAAAAATTAAAAATAAACGTCGTGATCATTTTTTTCTGTAGTATTGGCTTTTTTAGTTAATATTCAAAAATTCAAATATTATAAATACAAGAACAAAAATCGTCACAACTTTAGTTTGTGGAATACGAATACCAAAACGTATCGCCAAACCAAAGTTTCTGATCTTGCACCATCATACATAATGAAAGATGACAACAGGACATTTCTTCAAACAAGTATGTGGCCGTATTCTACACTGCAGCCCAATGCCAAGACACGTGGTTGTTAATGGTCTATCTCAAGGATTAATTGGACAGGATGAGGTTAATGAAAATCTTCTGGAATGCTGGATAACGCGGTTTCCATGGGTTATAAATATCCGGTAGATATTTTTTTAGAACTAGAGGAGATTGTCGTTACTCAGACTTTCCAATGTGGCAGTCAAGCACAGCTTAGTCTGGGTTTTATGGATACTCCCTGGCCAGCATTTGCAAATTTTGGGATTCATGCATATTTCGAATTCAGCATCAAGGTTTGTTTGAAGTTCTTCCGGTATGTAATATTTAGGAATATAAATGCTTACGAGTTTTTAGAGACCATTGCATATGTAATCCATTACGTGGTTATTTTCAAATTATAGAGAAATTAATGAAGAATAGCACTGTGGAATAAATTTAACAGGTAGGGACGCAAAATCGCGAAATTTATTGAAAGTGTAGGAAATTACAAGTGGAATTTAAGGAATCCATTACCAAATAGTGTGCACAATATTATTAAGCATACATTTTAATACCAGTAGCGATGATGTGTTATCAAGTGTTTATCAAACACTTACGATTATAGTAATATTAATACATTAATTAATACGATTACTTATTATTGTTAGTAATAAGTACAAACTGTCAAATTCAAGTATCTACTTATCCTTGTTTTAGAACATTTGTTCTAAGATAACTACTATGCAATTAAACATCTACCAATACTTCAATATATTAAACTCGGCAAATAATTCAACTTTTATTTGGTTTCATTTTCGAACCATCGGCTTATTTGAAGCATTGTATTGATTTTTAAAAGAAGCCATACAAAATTTGAGTTGTTTAATTATTCTTCTACTGACAAAATTGGTCAAGGAATTCAGATATGGTTCATCAGTATCATAGAAAACAGTGGACCATTGGCAACAAAAACATGAATGATATGACACCAGGCATTGTTTATATCGATCCATTAGTACAGTTTTTACATGCCGTTTTACAACTCGTCTCTACTCATCCTCAAGCAATTTGTTGAGCTTTTCATCAAAGATTATAATCTAATAATTAAACAATAGATACCTTTGCCGCAGTAGTGGAAATAATTCGCAACTCTCAGACTGTTAATCCTACAATTAAAGCCGAACAAATCATTGTTGTCCAGAAATGTAAATAATGAAGCCAAATTAAAAACGTGTTTTGAGATTTGACTACAGATTTACTTACCTAATTGAATTGTCATTGCTTATGAGAAAAAGTTAGATAAAATGTTTTTAATGAATCATGGGGCTGCTGAATAAATTTTGATATTTAAATTGGAATAATTGAAAATTATTTTATATGATTTTAATGGAATATTCTCAATGTAAATCTACACTTTCAAGCATCGTCCGAAACGTCCTCAAACAAATCTTCTACCTCCTTCTCCCCAAACTCCTCCAGTACCATTTATAGGGCCTTCAAAGCAAAAGCTGTACCAAGATATCGACTGTCCCAAAATCCCGCATCCTTCCAAATGTAAAAGTAATGTGTCTTGGTAAATCTGCCTGCCTCTTCATTTTTACCCTCAACAATCTTCCTCGCAAATTGGAGAATAATTCCTTTCATATCTTCCGCCTTCCACATTTTTAAATGCATTGCCGCCACAATCAAACATCCCAAATTCATCGAATGTTGGAACGTTTCTCCTATCAAATTCTATCTGGCTTTTACCACAAGTTTGCGCTTTTCTTCAGAACGCTTGTTATTCTTTACAAATGATTTTTCCACAAAGCGACCGAACCATGCCATAAAGACAATCAGATTTGGGTGACAATTTTAGCATTTTCTATCAACTTTTCTTTGTCTCAGATATTAATCAGATGATGAATGATAGCATCATCAAGCCCATTAGGCGACGATCTCATTGTGGAATCCATGTGCATTTTAAGCTTTGCCAAAATAAGAGAACAATCTTCAACGATATCAACATCCGTTGGCTTTTTGAAGATGATCGGCATTATACACATTGAATGCAAAATAGCATGCAATTACTATAATAGATGTTTTATATGGTAAAGGATTATTTGGAAGATGTTTACAGAAACAAACTTTTGTCGAATTGTTGTTTTAGAAATTTTGGTAATCAAAGCGTCTGAGTTGATGAAATCGTAAGGTAAAATAATCGTACAAAGGAAATATTATAAAACAATTGAATTGAAATTATTATACGTATTTATTTTTAATTCAAACATTCTAGAGTAATAATAACAACTCTTCTTCAATTAAAACTATATTTGTGAAAGGTCCTCTATTATTAAGTCTCAATATAACAGTCCATAACTATATCTTTATGATAGCGCTCATTCAATACGGACCATTGCATGTGTCCAGCAATAACATTTATGGCACATTTCACCAAGTTGATTACATTTTCTTCTTCTTCTGTGCCTCTCCATACATCTAGCAATAATTGGGATAACCGTTCAAATTGCTCTAAAGATTTATTAGCCTCATTGGCCAATATTGCAAATGCTTCATCACGAACCATGCCTGTACCCTTGTGCAACACACATGCCGCATTGTTTCTCCATTCCTCGCCTTTTCCTAGGATCTCTTTAGAAAACGATATGATGTCGTTGAATTTTTGTATGTGTTCCTTGAATCGTTCCAACATTAGCTTGAAAAGAGTGCATCTTCTGACGTCATCACTCCCATTTATTCCGTTCTGCAACAGAATACTTTCAAGAAACAGCAAAGCGGCTCCAGTTTCCTGTCTCAATGACACTACAGTGGGCAGAAATGTGGTGTCCTTATCGTCAGGAGAAGTCCGAAGATTGTACCATTCCTGAGAGTATTCAAAACAAAACGCGTCCATCACATCAGCCAAGTGGTGCAAAAATGCTTTTGGAGAGCATCCATTCTTTTTTGATGAGCCAATTGCTTCAATCCTTAAATAGGACAGAAATCCAAGAATAAAGTGCACCCAATCATACAAATCGCCAATGTTGTCATTAGTTGCCTCAACCAACTCGTCAATAATGTTTGCTTGGTCTTCGTCGTTATTTATAATATTTTTGAAAAACGCAGACGGATTTTTAACCATCTCCTGTAGTACATCTTTCCCGTTGCTATTTTCTGGCGCTTGGATAGCATCACACAGCGGTTGTGTCATTCGGCACATAAATGTGTAGGGTAATTTTATCTTCCTCTTGGATTTCATGGAGTTTTGTCCTTCATCATTTTCTATACTCTCCAACAAGTCATCAATGTACAAAAATGGGCCAATTTTTAATAAAAAATCTTGCTTCAAAATCTCACAGCCGGGGTTGCACAGCATCCAAAATAGACTCATTCGTGAGTCAAGAATAAGCTTACATTTATTCTGGTACTCTTCAATCTCCTGGTCATCATTAATAACTCTTAGTTGTCTCGCTGTCTCAACTTCCCTTCGGTAAGCTTCGTCAACGAATTTCAGGTTTGGTAGAATATTCTCCCCCATATTTATAGGAACGCTAAGCCGTTGGCCGAGTATACCAAAGGAATATTTTAGACCATTGTATGCATTTTCTTCAGAGTCCCCATCAAAAATGCGAAGCGTCGTGTTGCTGAAGCGTAGTCCATCCAAAATATCATATTCACCGCCTTTCCCACGGACAAATACCCGGCCAAACTTTTCTTTAATTGATACATTTTCAGTTTTGCTTTTTAAATCCATGATGATTGTTTTATAAAAACCGATTTACTGAAAGTTAGTAAATATCTTGTCTTGTCTACTTCGTGAGGATAGAAGTCTGTTTGGATACAGAGTGAAACTGAATCTTGGAAGTTTATTTACTTTTCTAATGCACACATGAAACAAATTATGACGAGCTTAAAGGCAAGGGAGAGTTGTGAGTTTCGAAAACGTTATAATCTGTTGTGATTGATCTCACATTTACTAAATTGCAACCAAACCACCAAATTAAGTAATTTTATATAAACAATGTTGAATATAAAAACGAAATTATTTTAGTAACTGCAGCGATAGTAAATTATTTGTCGTAAGATCTTAATTTGAGATTTAAAATGCGGTATAAGATGCGGTTAAAGAATTTCTATCTTTCCGTCTTTCTTCGGTTGTTTTCATCATGTGGGCATAGTTGCGCACATTTATATTGGCCAATATTTCCTATGAAATTCGTATATCATTATTTTACGGTATGAAAATTATGGAAAATCGCATCTTCAAGATAATTCTTAACTAACTAATTTTCAATAATTTTCATAAATGCCTGGAATTATCAGGATTTCCTTGATTTTGA
Organism: Coecobrya sp. COE2; assembly: GCA_027743765.1. NCBI lineage: Eukaryota > Metazoa > Arthropoda > Collembola > Entomobryomorpha > Entomobryidae > Coecobrya > Coecobrya sp. COE2. The sequence continues at coordinate 5,419 of JAHZMV010004272.1, read as the reverse complement.
TAGCTTCAAAAATTTGGCTCAGGCAGAGTAGTAAATTGTTCAATAAGTTTATGATAGTTTAACAGGCATGGTATTGTAAGGAGGGACTAGCATGTTAGTTAATTTTGCTTTTGTGAACGCTAATTCAAATCAGCATTATAGTGGTAATTAGGAATGCACAATTTGAAGCAGGAAATACCTCAGAAAATTAATTCATTGCAAAATACATTTTTTATAAAAATTTAACAACCATTGTTTATTTTTCTCTCTTTATTATATACAATTGGAATACAGTCTGTATTATACAGAGTGGATTGTCACACTGTGTGAATTTCACACATTATGGTGAATTTAGACCTTAGGATTTTGAAAAGTCCAATTCGCTTAGGAATGGATTGTGAATGTGCCTTCTACTTCTGCAGAGTACGACAGCACAAACACGTATGTCTTTATGTGTATGAATATGACCGGAATTGAAATGGAATGTAACAATTCACAATCTAAAGCATTTACTCTTGTAAATGTAAATACCAGAATTGTGAATGTGACTGATAATGAGATTTCATTCGGACACAAAATATGCTTCTGCATTTAGAGTGTATGAATTTCTCAATTCATAATAAGTCATTGTGAGATTTGGGGTAACATGCTATTGTTTGCATTGTAAATTGTTTGCTGCACAGTTTTCTTCACACAATCCTGTTTGTCATTTAGTATTAAAATCTCACATTTTAAGTATTGAGCATGCCAAAAAGACGAGAATCAATATTATTCAATAGTAAATTGTCAAATGGTGTATCCATAATTCGTATATTGTTAGGTATATACTAATGAGATTACAAATTCAGTCTGACCAAATACTACTTCATTTGGTACGGCTGATGATAGTAGCTAAAATAATATACCCTTCCAGACAGCCCTTACTTTAAATAAAATAAAATAGTATTAATTTTATAACCATGCATTTAGAAGCTGCCAAATGTGAGTCTTGATTTTCTATTTTGCAAAACAACACCACTCAGACCAACGGCTGCACTGATTTTAGCAGAAACGTCCCGTTTTCGCTGATTGATTATTCTTGTACTACGTTTTTATTATAAACAAATGGTAGCTGGCGTAGTTTTAGTTGTAAGTTGTACCTCTTCATTAAACGTATCCATTTTCAATGTTCATAATGATAAAGTAAAAAAATGTTTTAAAGCAATTTGTAATAATTGCAAAAGTTATTAAAATCGTTTACTCTTGAAACGACTTATGTCCAACAATTCATAACTGTTTGATGATATGATGATGAAGTAGGGAACGTTTTTCTATCTGATAATACTGGTTTGGGACTGTCTTTGGGAATGCGCTTAGGAAAAAGTTGAACTCATTTCAACTTCAAATTCCATAGGGCACATTCATAAATCCAGTCATATTCACATTAACATCCACAACTATAAATGCAGAGTCACAAGTCCTAATAAAATGCATAACCTGAGTCACATTCGCATTCACATGCACGGCCCAACTCTAAACACTTCGGTTACAAGCATAAGTCACATTCATATTCAGAGTCCCACAGTCATATTCAAAAGCAAAGCATAATCAGTTAGTATAAACGTAGAATCCAATTCACAATCTACTAGAATCAGATATGGTGGTGGGCAAAATTAACCCACTGGGCAACCCGTTTTTACCCGGGTTTTTTCGTATCCAGATAAATCTACTCAGTATGGGTTTAATAGGTTTAATTGGGTAAAATATAAAAATCATGGATTTTACGTGTTAAGGTGAGCACAATCATTCGTACTGGTCGAAAATCTTTGAAAAACTTTCATTCCATTACTACTCAATGCTGTAATGAACTTATTTGTAGATTGAAATGTGCACATTAATATATAGAGACAGTTACAATGACTATTGGGTGAAACAAATTATAAACTATTCGCAGGAACTATGCTAAAGCTGGTTGATTAGTGATCACATTCTCCCTTTCAAATTGCTTTATTTTCAGTGGTTACATTTGTTTTTTATTTAGCTTAGACAAACTCACAGAACTAACTCGATATTTTTCTATGAACTCAGAATGGAGTTTAATCAACATGTGGTACTAAAAATAGTACTACATGGTATATATTCTGGCTCTGACCTTCATGACCTACACAGCATTATGAAGTTGAAATATTTGCTTTTTAATTTAATACTTAACCTATCGTTAACCGAAACCATATGTAAGGACATTAGTATAGGATTTGCGATTGTAAAATTACTACCCGGGCCCTTTATGTTGTCGAAATCAAAAGCCTACAGGGGATATGTTCCAAGATGGTTAGAAACTCAATATTCTAATTACCCCAAGATTGATTTTAATCTGCTTTTGACATTTTCCAAAAACGAAACGTTACATTTTATAACCTTGGAAAATTATCGTTCCCACAAAATGTTTCTCTCCTTCCACATACAGGAAATTCAATTTTTATTAATGTATTACAGATTGTAAATAAAAAATTGTTCAAGGTACACTCACTGGACAAAATGTTCGTGACGAGCATGTAATATTTAAACTAGTGAATGTAATTTTGTTACTTTATGACATTGCTCCAGTAGTGTATATGCATCGGAAAGCCCACACTTTCCTCTATTTATTACAGCAATAACCATTTCAAAATCCATGTACTGTAGATTCATAGAGGTGGGTTTCGCTGGAAGAAACAGAGATTTGTATGGACAAAATAGTTTGCGATATAGGAAATATCGGTTTAAAACCCCAATATCAATAAATATGATTGGGGGAGCAATCATTCACCATTTGTATACTTATTTGCATGGATTCTAAAGGTTTTGGCATAGCTTTGCAACCAACCTTGCTTTTGAAATATTACTTGTTGTTTTATATAATGAGTATGAGCTTTTTGATTTCACATGCATCGTTTTAGATAATTCCACTTGATTTAATTGAACTAAGAGATTGTTAACTAGTTAACTACTTTAATTTTACGGTGACTGAACAAATGATGTCATAAAGTTTCAGTTTATGTGCTCCCTAGCCTATGTATTAGAAGATATTTGCACATAGCATCAGTATATTCCTTAATATTTCCAATTTTTCCTGGAAACTCTAAACGTGTCCATCACTTTTCTTGACTCAGGGATGATCGTGAGAATCTCCTCCACTTATGGTAGAAATAATGGTTCAAATCCATCGGCCAGTTTAAAAGTCATGGACGAAGATACAAAAATTTCATAACTTAGATAATGGGCCAACATTAATAGCAGCCACTGTAGAGGACCTTACTTGGATGACACATGTTTTAGTTGGCCCAAAGTGGTATAAATGTTTCACAATACCCACTGTAAGAGTAAGTTCCAAACACTGGCTAATTTGTCAGGTTTGACAAAAGCAGGGTGCTTTATAGTGTATGTTATCAATGCTGGTCCATTATCTAAGTTATGAAATTTTTGTGTCGTCGTCCATAATTTTTAAACTGGCCGATGAATTTGAACCATTTTTTTCCATAAGTGGAGGAGATTCTCACGATCATCCCTGAATCAAGAAAATATCAATAGAAATACAAATCTCCATTTCTTCCACAGAAACCCACCTCTATGAATCTACAGTGCATGGATTTTGAAATGGTTATTGTTGTAATAAATAGAGGAAAATGTCGGCATTCCGATGCACATACACTCCTGGAGGAATATCATAAAATAACAAAATTACAGTCACTAGTTTAAATATTACATGCTCGTCACGAACATTTGGACTAGTGACTGTATGTTACAATATGTGAATAATAATATAACAAGCTACAAAAATCGACCATGCATTTCATCATATGGAAATAATGAACTCTGCATCGTAAACATACTAACACATTGTAATGGTAATACATATTTTATTCATTTAGTTTCTTAAAGCAAATTTAGTAAAAATTACCCCGTTAATTTTCTAGACACAGTTTCATTGTAAGTTTTAGCTGGCCAGTATGCAAATTGTTATATCATTTTGACGCTTCATGGTCATAATGCCGATTGCACTTTACGACACCCCACTATGCCGATTATCATAACGCCGCCGCTCATGCCACCGATGAATTAATATTCCACAGTCAACTATGCCGAAGGACGCTATGCCGACTTACGTTATGAAAATCGACTCAAAATGCTGCCATGACGCCATGCCGCACATGCCACTATCCTACCAACGCTAAAATCATTCATAATGCTGAATCCATACCAAAATTACCAAAATTCTAATGCCGAATCCATATCATCGGCATTGTCAGCGGATACCCATTTTGACCACTATTGTGCCCACGCCTGAAAATTTACAAAACAAAACTTGTGGTTATTTCAGCATTTTACTGTAAATGATTACAGAAGCAAATATATCATCCAAAATGAGTAATAAAGTTACTGATTTTTTGATATTGCGACTATATCTCCCTTGATTGTCGTATCCTTAAAGCCGTCTTTTTCTGTGGGATGATAGCTCATTCTGCCGTTAACTTAATCGTGTTTAATGACTTTATTTGAGTGCGGCTGCTCACTTGTATACAAACCCAAATTATAGAATTGCTGGAGATGCATTAATTACATTCTATAGAGGAAGGAACCCTGAGAAATGATTGTTTTCTTTTTAGTGCTAAAGCTAGAGTAAAATCGATACAAAGCATCACTCTGGCTTAAATAGATACTTTAAACATTTTCCCCTCGTATACCATTATGCTATTTCTATATGTATAAATACATTCGGGAATTTACCGAGACAATTTTACTCTTACTGAAATACATAGTCAAAACTAACACCTGGTAAACCCAGTAATTAACACAATTTCCTAGTAAAATCCCAGATGCGATCAAGGCTTGGAGCTCTGCAAATAACTTAAAATGTAAAACTTGCGGGAAAATGCTAACAAATGGTGTGAAGGACAAAAACGGCGTTTAAGTTTGCCATTTTTCCGTAAACAGGAATAAGAAAAATATGACGCTTCTCGCCTTTGCCACAATTTTCAAAAAACCGACGGATGTTGGTATCGTTGCTGTTCCCACAATAGGAAACACAAAGGTGTCCTAAACGACTTCGAAGGACCAATCCCGACAGGGATACATCCGGAATCCTAATGCCAAAATTAATTGCACGGGTGAACTCTCCGAGATTACAAAGTGACAATAGTAATAAAGTAATGACTAATCTACCAAACAGATTAGCAACAGAATATCGACTTTATTAGCAAGTTTGTGTAATGCAGCTGACTTTGCAAGACACGTCTCAGTGCAAGTTGTCAGTCTCACACCGAGAACAAGAATCATGAAGAATTACAATTTTCGCTCGATATTTACACCCCCTTTGGTGACCGGAAGTACCTAACGGAAGTGGTGTTAATCTTTCTGAAAACGCCCTAACCGGAAATTGAAACAAGATTAAACTAGAATATAATTTATGTAATTAGGATCA
>JAHZMV010004271.1:0-10999 GCA_027743765.1 Coecobrya sp. COE2 | reverse complement strand
TGACTGGGAGCATTGCAAATGTTTTCTTGTACAGAAACTTGATAGTAAAACGGCAAGAGGGGAACCTCTCTTGCTTTTTTAGGTTGCTTGCTCAAAACGTAGTACTCTGTTTTTTTTAAATATAACTCAATAGCGAATTTGTTATAATTTTTTATTATTATTCCGTAACAAATCTCCTACCAGCAATCATCTACCTTAGCGTAGCGAGTGTAGGGATCGCTAATTAGCAATACACATCTGACTTATTGACCTCTCAACTGGACAAAAAATGCAAAAAATTTAAACATTTTTATTGGGCATGTCCCCCAGTCCCTCAAACACGTAATTTTAAAGCTTTGATTAAAATCACTTTTTGTACTTTAATAAAGTAAGTACGTACGTAATAAAGTAAGTAAGTACGTCTATAAAGTAAGTTAATCACTAAAAAGCATTTAAATTGGCAGCTTCATAGCCTAATGGCTTGGGGCGGGATTTCTGAATTTTTGATAAAAGTTACAAACTTTAAAACTTTATTATTCCTTAGCTTATAATTATAACTCCTTATTCCTTCCTGGTTAGCAAAAACTGAGATATAAGAGTTGTAGACCTCAACCTGAGCTTTCGAACGCAACTTCCGGTTGGTGCTACAGGTGAAGGGCTGCAGAGATATTCAATGTCAAAGTTCAACATTTTCGGGATTTTTCCAACTTTGACCTTTAATATCTCGGCAAGGTTTTGACCAGATGACCTGAAAATCAGTATTTATGGGTAACTTTTAGGGCTTAATCCGATAAAATCGACACATTTAAAAAATAATTTCGCCGCGAAAATTTAAATTTCACTAAAGTCAAAGGTCGCTGACCTTTGACCGCTGAGATTTGTTACGTAATAATAATAAAAAATGATAACAAATTCGCCATTGAGTTATATTTAAAAACAGAGAATACTAAGTTTTAAGCAAGCAACCAAACAAAACAAGAGTGAGATTCCCCTCTTGCCGTTTTACTATCAAGTTTCTGTACAAGAAAACATTTGCAATGCTCCCAGTCAAAAAGAAGCATCAAATCATTTTTTGGTCATTTATTTTCAAACAGCCCAATTTGCCATATCGCACCGAATGGCCATTTTTAGAATCGGTAGCTACACTTGCAAAGCATATTCGTTCATGCATGGTTAAATATAGTGCACATGCAAAGTAGTTATTGTATCATTTCAACAACAAAATGGACAAAATTTGCATATTAATGACTAATTAGCTATCTCCTAACTGCGGGCGGGGCCCGCAGATACTGGGCACAGCCCGCAGGTAGTGGGCGAGCTCAGCTCGCCCACCTTGAATCTATTCAAAAATCAAGCAGCGAAGCTCCTTGATTTTTGAATGATTCAAGATACATATTAGTATACTCCATTTAACGTAATGTTAAATATTTAGGTATTAGTGTTTAAGTATTTGTTATTTTTGCTATTTAGTTAACATTAAGTTATAGGTTTAGAAAAAAACATAAAAGAACTCTACCGAATGTACTTATATTCAATACTATTTATATGAATACCTGGGCAAAATCCTTGAGTCAAAGGATCGTCTTCAATATTGAATTTCTTGAAGACTATATTGCTTTGTTCCTCTGAGAATTTATCTTGTGCTTTGTTAAAGAATGCCGCAGAAATATCTGTGTAATGATATTCGTAATTTATGTCAATATCTTTGAGAACGCTCAGAAAGAGACCAGTGTGAACTCCTACATGAAAGAATTAAAATAAAGCCATTTCAATAAAAATTAAACCATGCAAGTTATATGAAGAATCTTATTGTACCTGTTCCTGCCCCCACTTCTAAAATTCTTAATTTTTCCGTCGGGTTGGGTTGGTTTGAAAGTTTTTTGGCTTCCGCGTACCGAGAAAGAACGGTGTTCAGTAATATATCAGTAGACCTGGACAATATTTCATGTATTGTTTCGTAAACAGCGTCAACTAATCCAAAACCGCTGTTTTCTGGAAATAAGATACTCAATGGTGGAATTTTTCCTAGCAAAATATCAGGTAATTTCGCTCCAATCTGGTATATTGTTTTAAAATCTGCTCGAGTGGCTTCTGTATCGGTGGCTGTGTGACGTATTGCATTACAGAGGTCAGGTTTGGTAGGCAATGATTTTAGAACGATAAATGTGTCCATGTCGGATGATACGTGTGTTAAATGCCCTTCCGTTACGAGACACTTTAGGAAAAATCGGGTAAAATGTGTATACGTATCAGTAATATTGAGTTCTGTCATCAAGTCCTGAAGAGTGAATTTTTGTCCACAAATAGGCTTCCAACCCAGCTCATACAAAGCATTCAGAAAGTGGACAACAGTGATTCCATCAAGATGACGGTAAACGGCGTAGTTTTCGGGGTCCAATTTGTTTAACTCAATTGCTTTCTCTATAACTTGTTCTGAAAAAATTGGACCCTCAATTTGAGAAATGCCAAATTCTAGTGCACCTGGTCTATGCCGCCAAATTTCCTCCCACAATGTCGGTATTTGAGACGATTGACTTGTAATCATGGATTCAACAACGCTTGCGCTCGTCTCCACAAAGTCGATTCCTGTCATTGTCATTAGTGGCACACCGTTTCCGTCCAGCAAAGTAACACGAACGATATCCTGATTTTCCTTGCTAACGTGGACAAATCTTGACTCAGAGTCTGAATTTCGCAGCCAAATGAATTCTTCAATGTGAACGGGCACCTGCAATTTTTTCCCGATGCGGTTCTTGCCATCATTGTTGGAAGCGTTCCAAAGCATTGCACCTTGAATCATTGCGTCAACTGTTGGAGAATAAGAAAATGCATTTTTTACAAATCTGCAATTTTTTTACAAATATGAAAAGAATGATTTGGACCAATTCATATAATTTTTATATGCCCGTTTACCTAATACTGGATGCGCAATGTACTTGTTGTTATTCGCCGCTTCTGGCACTTTCACAGCAACAAGAAGGCCAATATTATCTTTGCCATTATCGTGGGCCTTTTTCCATCCATGTTCTAAACTTTGGAAGGTAGATCCAAACCGGAGTCCCACCTCTGGCAACCTTTTGTATAGGTCGGCAGAGGCCGTAGATTCTTCCCAGGTCTCTTGAATTTCTTTAATGTTAACCTGTTCCAGGTTGAGAATGGCATCATCGGTAACGAGCGATATAAACATTCCTGACGCATGCGAAACCCAATGACCTGGTCCTTCCTCTGCCTGGTGCCAGTGATACACTCTAGTCTTGTATCCCGCTGTCACGGATCCCGTATCAGACGTTTCTTCCAGTAAATCTACGACAACTTGCAGATTGGTAGCTTTTGAATCATCCAGCCCCAACGGAGACTCGATTTTCATGTTTCTCAGTAAAATAGGCCGTCGTGGCAAAATAAATTCATCCTGAAGACATTGAACGTGGCTGTGCCCTGAAACAAGAAGCATTTCCAGAAAGCCTGCTCCTGGAAATACAATACTACTTCCAATAACGTGATCATTCAAATACGGAGCTTGTTTTACAGTAAGAGCATTTTGAAACAATGTAGTAGCGGAAGCGTTGTCAAACTGCGAGCCAAGAAGAGGATGAATTTTATGTGGGAGTGCAGAAATATCCGCCCAAATTTTCTTTCCTTGCCGTTGGAAAGGATAAAACGGCAAATTCGAAACTTTCTTTCGTTGGAAATACTCTTCAAATCCTTTCCAGTTAATGGAGCTCCAGTCGTTTAAGAAAATTTTGCTCAAGCTATCCAAAATTATTTCCCAATCGTCTTTTCCACGACGAATAGATGGCAAGCATTTAATTGATGAGCCTTCAATATTTGTCATTGCGATAGCGGACAAAACTGGATGCGGTCCTATTTCGAGGAAAAATTTGCAATTTTCAGTTTGCGCTGTCTTGCAGGCAGGAATAAAATTGACCTTTTCTCGGGTGTGTTGTACCCAATATTCCGGCCAATCAACGGGGCATTTTGAGACGTCCAAAATCTTCCCGAGCATTCCAGATATGTAGGTACAGGTGGGCTCAACATTGGTTTTATTTTTGAAAATCTTTTCAGCAACAGACCTGTATTGTTGAAGCATGGGGTCCATGTGCCTAGAATGGAAAGCGTGTGAGCTCTGTAGCACAACAGATTTAACATCTTTTCCTTTAAGCCACTCTGCAAATTGAGCAACTTTCTCCGAATCTCCTGCTAAAACGGTCTGATCAGCAGCATTCACAGCAGCATAATCCAGCCAAAACCCAGGCTCCTTGTTTTCTGCCGTAAACTCGGTGAGCATTTTTTCAACACTTTTCTTATCATCTCTTATAACTAGCATCTTTCCTCCTGGAAGTTGATCAATCAATCGACTTCTCTCAGCCACCAGCGTAAGTGCCTCTTCAAATGTCAACATGCCTGCTGCAACTGCAGCGCAAAATTCTCCTAGACTGTGCCCAAGCACATAATCTGGCTTCACTCCCCAAGATTTCCACAGCTTGAAAAGTGCGTACTCGACGCAGAAAATGCTGGTCTGGCTGTAAATAGTTTTGCTCAAATCTGTAGCAGATGGAGTGGTTGACCACATAACGTCTTTGATGGAAATGCCGTACATGGTTTGGAGGAGGCGGTCGCATCTATCAAAACTTATCCTAAAGATTGGACAAGTGGTGTAAAGTTCCTTGGCCATGCCTGGGTATTGTGATCCTTGCCCAGTAAATAGAAAGCACAGTTTGTCACCACCTGGCTGGACCTCATTACGCTCAAATGAATTTCGCTTTAGAATTTTCACCGCATCTTCAGTGTCCTTTGCAACGATGCATGCTCGGTAGTTGAAGGTGGCTCGACCAACGTTAGCAGTGTATGCGTAATCCGCAAAGTCAATTTTGTCGGTATCTTTGTCAAGTATGGAAAGATGTTTCTGGAGAAGGTCAACAAGCGTTTCTGACGTTTTCGCAGAAATCTTCATGATATGCAGGGGGCGTTTGAGGTTGAGGTTCATACAGGAAAGTTTAGAGCTCAGATCTTCTGAAGGAGCTTCTTGGATAATGATATGGCCATCGGTTCCACTAATGCCAAAGGAGCTCACTCCAGCAATTCTTGGCTTTCCAGCTTCACGAGGCCATGCAATTTCTTCTAAAGGAATTACCGCTGGAATCGAATCAAGGTTTATCTCTGGATTCAGTTCAGTAAAGTTCAGATGGCGTGGGATGATTTGGTTTTTCAAAGCCAGAATAACCTACGGAATATTGAAAAATTACAAACAATGGTGTACGTAAAATCACCTTATTAAACTATAAAATGTAATTCCGTAAAAGTATCTATCTAACCTTCATGATTCCGCAAATTCCTGAAACCGATTCAGTGTGCCCCATATTAGTTTTTACTGATCCTATTACCAAGGGCTTGGTTCGCGAGGCGTGGTGGTATGCCTTGTTTATTGCAGCCACTTCCATTGGATCGCCTGAATATATACATACATATATAAAATAAATAATCCACAATTAATGACTGGAAAAAATAAAAATGTTGCGTTACTGACCGACAGGAGTGCCCGTTCCGTGAGCTTCAATGAAACTAACGTCTTTTTTGTCTACATCAGCATCCTACGTAGTCCAAAAGTACCCATTCTTTCTAACTTTATGATTTATGTACTATTATGAGATTTGCAAAAATTCCAAATGAACTACCTTTAAAGCAAGTTCCATGGCCAGCGCTTCACAATTTACCGTCGGTGTACCAAGACTCTTTGACAAGCCTTCTTGTGTCACAGCAGAACCGCGAATCAGCCCCCAAATATTATCTCCATCTTTAATCGCGTCCGTCAATCGCTTCATTAACAGAACACCGCACCCTTCAGCTCGTCCGAAACCTGTATGCATCCATATAAAGGCACAGGTATAAGACGTTTCTAGTTCAATCAATTATTGAAATAAATACCTCCTCAAGTATCACTCTTACCATTAGCGTCTTTGTCAAACGTTTTGCAACGTCCGTTTTCAGAAATCACGAAAGATAGCATGTCCTTATCATAAGGATGTAACAAAAGGTTTACACCGCAAGCCACGGCAAGGTGTGTGGTCCTGTTTCGCAAACTCTTAATAGCCATGTCCACTGCAACGATTGCAGAAGAACATCCGGACTCTGGGGCAACGAAGGAAAGTAGAAAACCCAACTTTTACTTGGTTCAAACAATTCAACAAGATACACATACTCGCAAGTAATTTAATGTGGAACGCCTCTGGGGCCTTGTGAGATAAGAAACTGACCTGTTGCAATACTTGGTCCAGTAGCACCCAGAAAATGGGACAATCGGGCGGCCGCCGACGCAATAGAATTTCCCATGTATATACGGAAAAAGTCAACCTTAACCCAAAAGAGTTTTATATTCTTAGCAATTTAATTTTGACTTGTCAAAAGTTAGTTTATAAATATATTTAACCCAATTAGAAAATATACATCAGGGTTTCGGATCACAATGTCCTTATAATCGTTAAGCCATGATCCAACGAATATTCCAAAATGACTTCCATGCAAACTTAATGCGTCGACGCCTGAATCCTCGATTGCTTCCCAAACTACTTCATGAAGGAGCCTTTGCTGAGGGTCAAGGAAAACCGCCTCCTTCGGGCTAACTCCAAAGAATTTCGCGTCAAATTCATCGACATTTTCAAGGAATCCTCCGCTGACATTACGTGTCTGTGGTTGCAAAATGACCCTATCCTTTGTCCATCGATGAAGAGGTAGCGTCTGTACACCTTCTCGACCTTCGATAAGCAACTTCCAAAATTGGTCAACATCATTTACTCCCCCAGGATAGCGACATGCCATACCAATGATAGCAATCGGATCATTTTCATTGGAAATCCCATCCGTGTTTGATGGCACCTTTTGTAAAAAAATACAGGCTTAAATAGAGGAATTAACCATTCTGCACAGAATGCTGTTTTCCGTTCCGTGCACGTGTGAAAAAATGTGTGCATTTTAAAAATTAAATAAGCGTTTTTTTAATTGGCAATTCCTTATCTTACATCATTCTCAAGGTTTAATTCTCTTTTGGCCTTTATTTCCTCCATGTAAATTGTTAGCCACTTGTTTGCAATAAACTTAAGAAACAGTCAATGTAATAACGACGACTCATTCATTCATTCACTCAACATGATATTAATATAGATATATTTAATTGCAAAGCTCACCGACTCAATCATGCCAAGGACGGGGAAATTTTTAGACATTATTTTCTCAGCAACCTCGATGGGATGGACGTCAAGAAAATTGACGATACCTAAATCAGAAAAAAGTCTGGAAATTTCAACCACAAAAAATATATTAAATATGAAGACACATTTCGAACATATTGATTTGATTAATTTCAAGAAGTGTAAACGTGCCCATCGTAAACATCTCCTTGCCCCATTAACAAAATCTTTTGGTTGTATTTTGCATCCAATGACACAAGGCCGGGTTCCTGATTTTGCAGCCATGTTCCAAAGTAAATGGAAAATTTTCCTACGAAACAATTTAATAACGCATGGTAAACCAATCCTTTATACCTCAGTGGTTGTTCTTGCAACTTGCAACAAAATTCTATGATTTGTCTACCGTTTTCCGATTCCTTCCAGATATTTCCATTGCCTGTAATTTTCTTCATTGCCTTGTAACGTTGAAGGGATGGGGTAAAGAGAAAAACCGAGGTGTCAACAACTTTCTTTGCGTCCACACAAGCAGCAAATGAGTTGGTAATGTCGAATAATTCGTCACAATTTTGGAGGACCTGTGGAAGACAAAACGTATGAGTATAATTGTAGTTAGATATAATGGCGACAGTCGCTCATCATACCATCGTTGAGGAAGCCAAGTAGACACATTTATGGAAAATGTTGAAGGAGAAGACAAAGATTTTAGCAAAGTCCAGTGGATCCACGCCATTAGGAATCCGGTCGTCGATTTGAATGGCCAGGTCAAAATTTTCACGCAGCAGTTCGCTTCAAAAAGTAAAAGTTAACTTTAATTTGATCATACCCTTATTTGCATAACTTACTATTGTACGTGCAAAACTAACCGAGCGTCATCAGAAATGTTGTCGGTGTAAACAACCACGATTTTCTTTGTTGTCAAAACTCGTCGCAGTGAACCGGCTAGCACGATGGCTTTGTTCACATCGTCACCATCCTCGAGTACTGCTGTAACCCAAGCGTTGTTTTTATGAGCCGCTGTAAGTCACAAAAATTATGTTTAAACTTGATTAAATACAAAACTGTGCGTCCTTTGGAAAAAATTGCTCTTAATCTTTAAACTAACCCATATTAGCAGTGGTGGCTACTATGTTATGTTACTGCTCCACTAAATCTATGCACTGATATTTTCACTAATCAAAAAGCACTTTTACACTAAAGTCACTTTAAAAATGCAAACTGAAGTGTGAACACACAAGTTTACTGGAGCGTCCTGCAATATCGTTCAGAATATTCAAAATCTGAAGTAACAGTAAAGCTGGGAAAAGGCGAAACAGTGGAATTTATACGGGAACGTTGAGTCATGAACTCGTTTTCCTGTGCGTAAAATTTATACCTTCTTGTTGGAAAGTTAACCAGAGCAAGAAAATGTCTACTGTTTTACTTTGATCATTGGCATTTTATGGAAAAAAGCATCGTAGCATCATGATAACAATCAATCTTGTAAACAATGAAGATACAGATAGAATTGGTCAAGTGATAATAACCTTTCCTGGGGCCGGATGAGCGAAATAAAACGGATAGCATTACTTCACAAGACGGAATGTCCACTTTTAGTTGAAACGCCACGTTTCAAACTGTTAGTGTTACTTTCTTTCGTACATATAGCATATATATATATAATTTCATATTTATTAAATACCTATGTACATAGTATATAAATAATACACACTGCTAGTATGAATACCTTTGTTGCAATACACCTACATTATACATACATATATGGACATGCGCAAAGTATCATAACAAGAGAGGTCATTTATATTTTAATGTCTACATTTTCTTTAAATATCCTCTTTTCTGGCAAAAAAAACATGTTCTTTCTCTCACAGTTACAGTCCGGTGCAGTGACAAACGATGTATACAATATCTTGTATTCTTGCAGGACATGCGTAAGCGCATTTACTTTTTTGGATGTTTTATTCAATGCATTGCAACTTCAAACCCGTGGATCTTGATTACAGTAAATACGTAAAGAAATATAATGGTCATAAACATTGTAAATTATCATTTAGGAGACAGTTCATAATCCTGGTAGTTTTCATTTACAAGGAATTAGTATTTTTGTTAGTTTGTTAAATGGATTACTTTATATAAGCTTGCAAAAAATATTTAATAACAAAGCCTCAGTTTTGGCTTGCTTGACGTGCTCAAAATTGTTGAGTGAATTATGCTAATAACAACACATATATATCTTCAGAAAAGTACCTTTTGAGCAGAAAGACGTATTTACCATTTTGTCGAAAAAACTAATGCATCATAAGTATATAAAAATATAATCCTTAAATATCAGTAAAATTCTTGGGTTCTCGTGGGCACAAAAACTTGTAAGTAATGTTAAGTCACCGCATTGCTGCTTCCCACTGAGTACAAAGTCGCCATAATATCTAGTTTTTATAAGCTTACATAAAACATCCGCTGATTTTTTTGTGCAATTACAGACAGCAACAACATGTGCAAAATGCTTGAAAAGGTGCGTCACCTTCAAGGAAATCTATTTTTTTTTCTTTTTTAAGAAATGGTCAAAAGGTGAATTGTCAGAGAGGACGGATTTAGTCGGTCTTACCTTACACTATAATTATATATAGTAGTACTTTATCATATAAAGTTCATTAGCACAACAGCAAAATGCATAGCATCAGTATCACATATTTTGTACTTTGCAAATTGTTAGTTAGCAGCAAACTTTTGATTGAGTAAAACTGGAGTGGCCTTGTCATACAAACTTCTTTAACGATGGAAAAATACAGGACAATCGGCAATTTTGAGAAAATGAAACAGATTATTTTTTTAAAAAATTATGGACATAATATTGTATTTTAAACACTAAGTTCATAGATAACAAAATTGCCCGGAGTATCGCAATACGATACATCATTAAAGATAATGTCAGTAGATTGAAAATGTAGAATAGATTGATGCTAGTAAAAACTTTGGAGACAGAGGAAGAGGGTTGGGTGAAGTCTGTGAATCTTGCCAAGTTTCGGAAATCTAAACCATCCTCAATAAAGCAGCCGCATTTGCCTATACTTGGGTTAAAAAGGATGTTCTTACCCTTTGATAAAAGACAAGTTTTTATATATTATTCCCACGAAACCTGCCACCTGCATATAAAAATCTATATTTATTCCAGCAGCTCCAGTCATTCTATTTTTTGCCTCATCACCATTCCGTTTAAATTACTCAACAGGTTTTTTCTTACGGGCTTGGAGCCTTGTGACATTCATATTACATTTTTTGCGATTTAATCATACTGTGTTGTATATCTATGCGTCACGTTTGATTCAAAACATCTAGCCGTGTGCATTGCGTTCACTTTAAAAAATGTACAGAGTGTTGATGTAACGTCACTTTACTTGGGGTCAACATAATTGCACGTCAAAAGAACAATTACACCATCGTGAATCATATCGTATCACAAATATTTCAGTTTGTCTCGTCTGAGTAATGAATAGTAAAAATCAAACATAATGCGCAAAAAAATCAGTAGGGAGGAAACTTGGGGTGCATGCTAAATACTGTATGAGAATCATGACTACAGGCTAAACAAAACAACACTACTTTTCTGCAATCGGAGTCAGGTCGGGAATTGCAGGTGATGCACACGAATAAAAACACTTTTTTCCAATTTCATTAAACAGAAATAATTTGTTTGCTAGCTATTTATTTCTTCGAGTAGTGTTTATTATTCACTTTCTATCGCTGGAAACGTTAAAGTTGCAAACGTTTATAATTCATGGTTAGGATTGTAAAATATACTTATACATTAAGCTGCACAGTCATGACTTATAACTGGTTTTAGA
>JAHZMV010004270.1:0-14275 GCA_027743765.1 Coecobrya sp. COE2 | reverse complement strand
TCCCCATGTCGTGTATAACCGTAAAACTCATAACTTGTCATTTAAAATGTGGGATTTCCAGGTAAGGATGGAACGGATGTGTACTCCAATGAGCATTTTTCAAAACAAATGGATTTTCAAAAGATCAAGGAATAATATTTTTTGGGAAAATTCTCACTTTGTAAATCGCTTCTAGGAACTTGGTATGATAAAAAATATATTCCCATGTACCGGAAATTGAAACATTCTTGGCCAATGTGTCTGGGAAGAGAGAATATTAGTCGGTTTGGCTATATAGGACGTAATATTATATAATAAGGTTATTATTATATATAGTTGATGGGATAGGATAGGTCACATCTGCTTCATTTTTTGTTCCTATCAAAAGCTTTTATTGGATAAAGAATTTTAATATATAAAAGAATGAGTTGACATTGATAGACATTTTGAGAGGAGGATGTTTTTAAGAAAGGGAAAGTGAAGTACCTAAAACCTTGAAAGCGAGTTTTATTGACAAGCTTATGTACGGGAAAGGTTCGTTTTCATCCTTCTCTAAGCTGAATCTTCTAGCGAAATAGGTATTTTCCTTTGGCAGAAACAGGATCAATATTCAACGAATACTTTTATAAACAACTACTCATAGTTATAAAAAATCTAATTTTTTCACAGACATTTTATTTACGTTTAAGGTTATATAGGCTAAACAGATTTGAACATTTGGAGACCATAATATAATGCTTATTGTCCCATCGTTTTTATGTAATTTGTTTTGAATAACTTCAGTTTTGCGTTCTCATGTATGACACTTAATAGAATATTATAATCGATACTGTAAGTTTAATAAAAAATGGTAAATAATAATGTTTCCTGTTACTCGTTTTCTACAATAAAGTTGGTTACTTACCTTCCTTCAAATGCGAAGTGATGTTGATCATGAAACGCCTTCATATTCTTAACATCCAAGACTAAATCCATGGCGGAGCTTGTTGACGTGATGACAAACGGACTCGAGGGAATGTTGCAAAGACATTCTTTCATGATTCGACTGTCATTCCATGGCACCTCCCACAACTGAACCTGACCTTCAGTGACAGGTGATGAGTCATTACCCCCACTTGAGATCAATGGATAGCACAGGGATCGTCCAATATTTGGCTCCACGTCTGCTTTACAATATCTAACAACATAACGGAAATAAAATGTATAAGTTAAACAGAAAGAAACGACAGTTTTATTATTGCTGTCCCTCCATAAAATTGTATTCTACAGTATTCAAGATAGCATTCAGTCAGAGATAAACCTCTCTATTGCCCAATTATCTACTTCATACCGGACAGTAAAAGTTAAATTTGGGTTCTTACAAAAACAGCAACTAGGTTGTGCTTGGAATTTTCAATTAGAAACCCGGATTTTTTTAAATTGTGCTTTAGCAGCAGAAAGCAAAACAGTAAGTAGTTGTGTAGTGTTTTAAGATTGTGGTTGGTTATCTCTTCTTATACTCGTCTGTAACGAGACATAACATTTAGTACAAGTACGGTAGAAACAGAAGAGCATTCCGGTAGAAAGTGAAATGTTTCTTGTCTTTCTCTAGATATCTTCTTTCAAATTCTTCTAGCTCAACTATGGGGAAGATGAGCGTATTTGCTACTAAATGGAGGATGCCTTTTAAGAGAAACATTAAATTTTATATGTCAGCCACTTCAAAGGCTTTCCTCCTCATATAGCGGCGACGGCAGAGAAGAGAGCTTTCATAAACCACAGACATTTATGTACCTTTTGTGTACTTCAAAAAACTGTTTTGGTTGGATAGCTAAATCAATCTAGCAAACTCGCTAGGATTGCTTTTAATCTCCCATCTTACATGTATGCTTGTGGCATAAGAATAGCGAATTGAAGAACGTTTCTCCTTTGTATGTTCCTTTCCCTACTGCATATCTTCTTCCTCCATGATGTAAACTCATTCCAGAGATGTGAATGAAGCATTCCGTATGTACAATTCCACGTTTGAACCTTCTTTTGACATTATGGACATGTCTTTTGTACGCACAATGCTATGGCAGTCAAATGCCATTGCAAAAATGCTTGCCATTCCGTTCGTACTATCACCCACTCGAAAAAAAAGTACATGCATTCGTGTTCCACTTCTGCAAACTTAACTTACCATCCAGAATTGACACGGTTCATTTATCATTTTCTATTATACCATTGAATGTAATAAATATCGAGTGTGTAACACACGTTACTGCACTGGCCTAGCAAGCACTCCGTGGCCAGTCCTCCAACCCCTCTAACATTACTCCCACATTTTGGGTGTCATCTTTCAGCAACGTTCCATAAACATGTGGCGATATTTCACAATTTTTCATCGTAAACTCGGGAACACTTTGGTTAGATCAACCCATCAAAGGAGCGTATACAGCTTTATTTCGTTTTCGCTGGCCAGGGAATGTTTCCAAGTCTCATCCACATGCATTAAATGGCAGATTAGGTAGAAAAGTGAATTTAGGAAGAGTGAGATAAGATAAGATATTTCGGAATGCTATATATAGGTAATTCTACTAAAAAGAAAATCTCTGATTCTTGTTAGGAAGGCTCATTGGAAACAGCACGAGACTTTTAAAAATTATCCTTGTATGTAACTTTTTCTTTTGTTATACTTACTCCGTGTGCGTAGTATTGTACAATTGTATTATTACTCTTTCTCGAGTTGGAAACGAAAATCCTTTCTTAAATCTAGTGGAGAGAATACAGAAATGAAACGAAAAAATGTAATCCTACGTCCTACTCCGATTTTTCTTGTAATACGAACTGCCACTTATTCGTGACTATACAGACTCACTTTCAAGTACAACTCATTATTGAGACAACTTATAATTCCCAGCAGTAAACGATACCATTGAGAAATTTCCTGAGAATAGTTCTACCTATAGGCATCCCTATGATTATATTATGTCATTGGAAGGAATTATACACACGGAGGGACTACGAACAACAATAAGAGATTGCATATTACATAAACTCATTCTAAAAACGACTGCAAATTCAACCGAGTGAGTAATGTAAAAGCTCATCTTTCCTCCTCTCTTTTTCTTCCTGTTTCTATTCTTTTGTTAATGCCACTCTTTGCGGTAGTTACACATACTTGAGTACATGAAAAAGTACTTGTATTTATGTGTGATGCTTCTTCACATTAAACCAACCATTTACCATTTTCTTTGGATACGTATAAAATGTTTTACTTTCACTCAACAACTTCAGATGGATTCGCGTATATATTTTGAGTAAATTTTAGCCGAATATAGAGGCTTCCATCGCTATTAGTCATCAACATTCCTCTGAAAAGTGAAAACGGGCGAAAGCGAGGAAACTAAAACCAAAGTTAAGTGAGTTTGTTTCAAAGTAATATGGATAGCTAACAAGGAGATTCCCATTTATCATTAGTTATGTATGTGGTGTGGTAGTATGGATGGATGCGAGGACACGCTTTTTCTTATTCTCTGGTTACTGCACGAGTGAGCGAGTCGAGGAGTAAATGAATGAATGAATAAAGTAGGAAATGAATGTAGTAAAAGGAAAGTATTTTATGGAGTGTGCATGTCCGTCTGTGTGTTTTTGTATGAGCATTTGTGCATCATCTCTCAGTTCATCCCTTTGTTCTTCCATCTGACTGTTTTCACCTTGTTTAGAAGCTGTGAGCCAGTTTAAGTAGTCGCTGCAAGGCTAAAACTGGAGAAAAGAATTGTGAAAAAGAAATGAAACGGCCATGACTGGGAAAAGAATGAAGAAAAGGAGTTAAAAGGGCCCTCAAGTGGCTCATCTCTCACATACATTATATATCACAAGACACAAGAAGAGAGAAAGGGAATAATATGAAGAAAAGGGAGCTGAGTGGCGTAAAGAACTAGTCGTTCTCCAGTAGTGCAGCTAGCACTTCTACTACTACTCCTACCAATGGAAATGAAATCAAGGAAAAAGCAAACTGAACTAGACAAGTTTAAGCTAACAACAAAAGGAAAAGATGAGAGTGGTTTGCATGCCGCCTACTCACCGACCGAGACTAAAATCCAGTTTATTTCAACAAAAGGAATAAAAAGGGAATATCTTGTATTACTACCACCTATATCAAAAACTGTGTAAATATACAAAGAGCTAACTACATCATTGTATCAACTGTGCCCCATGAGTTGTAGGAAAATGTTCAACTTTAGCCATTTTTTTAAAGTCTATTTTTTACACCGCATTACAGTTGACATTATACTTCTTGTATGTCAGAGAAAAGTTTCAGAATAAAAATTATCAATGCTGGAGAAGCTGGATATTATGCATTTAATAAAAAAAATTATTTCTACTTTCCTCTCGTGTCTAAAAACTTCCGTATTCGTTTCAGACGATATCCTTTCGGTAACGTGGAGCTATGTAGTTTGTTACATTTTTGTAACTACTCTATATGTTTTGTACCGTTTACGTTTTAATGTGTACATCCTTCAAAGTAAGTTTTAAGAGACAAACTAGGTAACATTATTTTTTCAAAGTAAACGTATCATAAAACTTTTTGATTAATCGACATGTTGAGCTAATGCTCTTTCCTAGCTCTAACTTATACATACCATCGTTTGTCGTGTAACGCAAATAGGCAGGGAAGACACGCATCCGACAGCAACCTTTAATAACAGAAAACTCTTTCTGGAAGGTTTGAATATTTCATAATTAAATTCAGAATGTTTGTTCTGATAGTTTTAAAAACTCTAGATAAACTTGTGTGATGTGCGCCAAAGTAAAAAACTAGCTCCACCAAAAGATACAAGTTTTTACTCAATATTCTTCGTAGGTACAGAAAATGTATATATAAATTTACATTGTATGTATCGGTGATATGCAAACCTAAAGGAACATTATGTTTTATGGATCGAACCCAAAGAATTATTTATTATGATTAACTATCTTTGCAACTAATTTGTAATTTGTTGGGACATTACTGTAATTATACCACTTTCACTGTTTACTTGGAGAAACTAGAGGAATAACAAGAGGAAATGTAAGAGAGCATATATTTTACTTCATAGTTGAGAATGCCAAAAGCTCAAGACTCTTCTTTCCTGTGTTCCAGACTCAGACAAAGTCTTCAACTTGTTCGCAATATTCAACATTTTTTACTTGATGGTTTAAAAATACACATTTCAAGTAAATTATGTTTATAAACACATGTGACCATGTACTATAAATATACAACTCATTTAATGTTGTTTTTATACATTACAAATGTGCGTGCACATATTTCAGAATATTTTCACGATATAATGTGCCAGCCAAAAGGAAGAAAAAATGACCCAAGCATCTTGAGAATTGTACCAATAGCAGAATCTCACTGCCATCGTACACAGTTTAACATCCAAAACGTCACATTTAATGACCCAATAGTGACGAAGATTAGTCGGGAGGGCTGTTAAAAGAGGGGAACAAAAGAAATAAATGTTGCTCTGCACCTCCACTTCATGACTCTCTGGAGTCTCATTCAATGGCTTTTGTTTAGCTCTTGTTGGTCTGATTTTAGCAATTTCATAAACAAGAACAAGAATAAAATAATAGCGATGAGATGGCAAAAGAAATACGGGTCGTACTATATAACGCCTTCCAAAAACGCCAACAAGACAACCAGACAACAGATGAACCAAGACAATAATATATTATTAAATATATGCGTGTATACATTCACATAAATATATAGGTTCCTCCACATTATTACAACAGTACAATGGACACACTGTATTTTTAACTTATGAAACGTTAGCTCTATCCTTTCTTACAAGAACAAGACAAGACGTCTTTCTCCATTCACACAGTTCACCGGAAGCTTTGAAAATGTGCTGACTCAGCAGCAGTAGTAGTAGTTGTAGTGGCACTAAAGTTGTGGCTGTGGCAAAAAAATGTGTCTGTACACTTTTCTTGCCTTGCAAAATGGGTATGTAACAGAACACCAGAGAAGAAAAAAAACAAATGATAGATAGTACATGCCTGTCCCCTTTTTCCCTTGCACTGCCTCCTTTCATTTTTCTTTGGATTCTGGAACGCATTCAAATTCTTTTTCAAACTATAATAAAAAGATACAAAACATTCTGACCTAGTTTCCGTTGTTCCATCCCCCTTTCTTCTTGCCTCAGCATCAGTGTGTCATAGTTAATAGGAATGGTAGGTACGTAAAACTGTTCATATAGAAATGGTATCCCAGCCCATGAATGAATGTAAAGTTACAAATACTATAATATGCCTCTTGTTCTACACACTGTATTGTACATCTGTTACGTAGTTTTTGTGTGCAATTTTGCTCCGAGCTGGCATACTACTCAAAAGAATAATGAATAAAGGGCCAAGGAACATGTAACAGCTCAAGTTTTAGCAATTTAACCAATACCCATTTATATGATACATCTTTATTCTTATTTCTTGTGAACTTTTAATGAGATAAGATGATGAGTTCTTTCTCCACTTTTCTGATAACTGGAGAGAGTGTGTGTAAGTTTACGAAGACATCAATACTAGGCATTGGCGAATGCCGTCATTTACGAATTATTATAGTGACAATCCAATAAAATAAAAGCGTATGTACAGGCGTAAAGGTAGAAGAGAAAAGGTTTTTTTGCACGGAAAAATAAAACAGATGAGACAAAAAAGAAATCTTCATTCAACAACACTGGCACCTTTAACGTGGCCTTATTTCGCTGGAGCCACAAAGCATCTTTCTGTATTTTTTGGATCTTATACCGATACTCGTACCTATTATGTTTATCAAGAAAAAACTCGGCAAAATAAGCTTGTAGGCAATATACGATGAGCAAGCAGAGTTTCTTCTTTTCTTTTCTCTTGTTTCAGGCAGTAAAAATGTCCCATTCTCAGCTATTTATTATGTCTTTTTCTTTCGTTAAATTGGAAATGACTGTTGGAACCGCTAATGTAACCATTTCTCCAACATTTCCACTTATCCCACTCATTTTCTGCGATAGAAGGTATGGATTCATGGCACATATTCAGGAAGGTTCATTTGTACTAGATGAGAGAAAAATGGTTCTGCACCACATATTATGTATGTAAGGAATATACACGTGAAGAATAAGTAGAAAAGTACAAACAAAGGGATTTTCAACTATGTATGGCCATAAGTACTTCTGCGTTTTCACCTGGCTTGGTTCACTCCACCTGCGTAATATGAAACGCATAATTCAATACGCATGGAACCACCACAGCAAATAAAAAATGACATGACGAAGTTTAACACGTGAATAAAAGGTTCAATAAGGAGAAAAGTGTGTGGTTGTTTCCTTTCCCACCTAAAAATGAAGAATTTTCTTCATTCAGTAGCCAATAATGTGATGAAACACTGGGTAGAAAGTAGTAAAATAGAAATGCTTCCTTTACTGATTTGAGAATTTGGAATTGTTCTTTGGATTTACAACTGGTAATTTTGTTTCTATTTTTACTTTCTTTTGGTTCGTATGTACATTTCGTATGTATATTCAGAGAAACAATGATGTTCTTCGTTTTTGTATTCTATTTTGCAAGGAAGTCAACATGTTAAAATCTGGTCAAAGCATTATACTTAATCTCTACTCCCTGTGGTTTACGCATGTTGCACTAAAAGAGAGTTTGTTTGCCATGAGAAGAAAATGTGGGGGTTAAAGATAACAGGAAACGGTTACAACTGTCCTATTTATATGGCGCTACTGTAATGGAGCCGCCTTGCAGTCTTCTGATAAAACTAAATTGCTTCGTTTATATATCCGGAATGGAGGAATAAGGCAAAAGCTTCTATAGTCCTGCTCAAAACACAGTTCATTGATTGTATATTGCATCTTCATCAACAATAGAACATAGACATCACAACTTTCACAACATCCACTAGCTAAAGCAAGGTCAACTATTAATGAACGACTGCCTTACTCATTTATGAAGCTACAAAGCGGGTAAATGTGGATCGATGCCATAATATGCCTTTTACCGTTTGAATGACCTAGAAGAACGTAACAATAACATTCTATAGGTCTTGTAGATGAACCCCGTGTAAAAAGTACAGGATGACTGTGCTAGGTGGAATAAAAAATTTTGTATTGTATGTAATGTTATAAGTACGGTGAAAGCGCTGCAGTGACAAAACGAAGGTTATGCCAATATTTATTTATTTAATGTTTGTTGTGGGTATTGCATTGCTTGGAGAATATGGGACGAAACCACAAATTATTCTCAATAAATGAAAGCTCCAACATGCCTTTCGGCGACAGCATTAATAACGCAGGCGATTATGTTGTCATTTATATCAAATTCTATAATATAGCAAACAAAACAATGGCAACAGCTCCATGCAGCTATCCATGCTGATACGTTAAATAGAGCTAGATTTTATGAATTGGATTTAGCTTGGCACTAGTATTTTGCTTGAATTAATTATTATGTTAATATTGTTGTTCCGTACACTAATAATGGAAGGCAAACATAATTATGAGTCTTATGCAAATGCCATTCTCATTGTTTTATCTCCCAAATTCACCAAGTTGGAAAAATATGTTATCAATGCCGACGTTTGTAATTCTCGAATATGTTCATTCAATTCCGAGTTTTGACTTCTTTGTAATCATTTAACATTATTGATATTGTATGAATATCTAATTCAATCTAGCCAAAATGATGGACTAAATTGAATGTGCACAAACCAGCATATTATTATGTATTTACTTTTTCTCACAGACACTAACAAATAAAGTTGGAGTGTATTTTGTTTAGCTATAAAAGTTTGACTTTCACGAAAGATACTTCCACCGTGCCTTATTACCAAATGACCTTTTGGATGTTTTGCCTTAGTTTCTCGGAACCCATACGGTTCATTTAAAAAAGTGTAAAGTTAGAAATTGCAAAATGGATCTTATAATGTAGAAAGAAATCTGAATGCTAATGCTAAGAACTTTAAAATACTTGCAATCAACGTGATTACGACAGATCGACTTGAATAAGACATGCAAATGTTTGATTATTATAAATTGCAAAAAGACAGAGTAACGGAAGAGAAAATGGTGAAATTGAAACTGAACTAGACAAAATGTACGCATTTTAATGGAAAATGTAAAGATTTCTTGTGAACCTTGATGGTTTGTCGGCTTTCTCGAAAGTCCATTCGACGAAACAAATCTATGTGATGATCACATTAAAAACATAATACTTTCCTTGACCCACTTTTATAATATCAACTCGTTGTAGAATTGTAAATATGTGTGTAACATGCACTTTTGGACAATTTAGCAAGCTACGCTTTATTAAAGATGAGTATATTATAGAACGGATGCGTTGCTGAAGTCATGTTTATTTGATGCAAAACACTTGATGTGTTTAGTGGTGTAAGGTCAGATATCTCTTTTTTATGCCTTTCAGCATGAGACTTGTATTGTGTGGTGAAGTAGTAAGGAATTAACCAACTAGTCAGTGGTTGTTTCAACGGCTCACTCACTCCTCCCTCCAATTCCAAATTCCACAAAACTAGAAAGTAATTTCAACTTTTCCACACTTTTATGAAAAATGTAAAGGAAATGTGTAAAAAAATCGAGTCCGTTTATGGTGTAAAATGAAAATCTTTGCTCAACTGTTCTATTTTGAAAGACAACAAAGTTTAAAAGTTCATACGGTTTACTATGAATGTGGCTAAAGTAGGTAACTGCGCGTGTTTACATATTACGGCACTAGTCGCATAGACGCACTCCTTTCCACGATTCCTCCCTCCTTTTAAACAAGTTTTAAACTGAGCAAATAAGGCTTTGCACGGCATCAAGAAGACATAATATATGTGAGGAATCCCTGTGGCTCGGTCTCATTAAAAATTGAAAGATTCATGACCTGAGTTTCACAAGATTCGACTTTGGTTTGTGGTCTCTTGAGATTTTAAGAGCTGTTGGCTGCTGCAAAGATCGCGCTACTTGTATACCTACTATATAAACCGTTTTCTTGGCTAACTTCTTCCTGATATGCGTGCTCGTGTTCTCAAACATGTATATGCGGTGTTTCTGCAGCTGTCAGGTCTTTTATTATTATTATTGCAAAATTGGAATAAGAATTAGTCTTATACTACATAATATGCCTACGATATATTATATGCTTCATAAGATCTTTCTTATCAGTATTTCCAGTCTCTATGAATGATTGTACAAATTTGAATATTCTTTGGTATTTCACTCAAGTGAAAAGTACAAGTCTACTCATATTGCATATACTTCTCATTCATTAACAATAAACGCTTGCAAATTTGCGACAGCGAGTTGGATTGTACGCTATCTCCCCACTCACTCCCACCAAAGTCCAACCAAACCAGTCACAGTTTTGTACTGTGAATTGTGGTGAGTAGGTATATGTTTTTGCATGAATTTTGTCGCCTTTTAGAACAGGATATTATTCTGCTGCTAAGTGCCTTTATGTGGAAAATGTGTAATGCTTTACGTATGCATGTACATATATCATACTATTTTACAATAGAGACAAATGCAAAACCAAACCACTGGGAAATTCTTGGCTCGTCTGCAAGAAAATTGTTCGTTAATCCAGTGAAAGCAGGCGTGAAAATCTTGGTGAAAACATCCCAAAGTATCATGAATATCTAAGCTGAGAGAAAGACAAGAGAGTCGTGAGAAAGGCTTTTGAGACTGGCTTTTGTTATCTATGAGACACGATATGGCCGATGATAAAGTAGACTGTGTACAATGTACTTACAATGTCAAATATGCTCTTTTTATCCTTCTTTTTTTTATCCCACATCCGTCTTGATCTCCGTGACTGATGCTTAAACATGCCTAATTCATCTCTCTCCTTAATACCGTTTCATAATCCTTTCTAAAATTCCACTGTTTAGCTTTTCATGGAAAAAAATCGTTTCGTTTTAAAAAGATTAAAATAGCACACTGCAGTTTTACTTACCCTCCATCCAAACTGATCTTATCGATGGTCAATCTGACCTTCTCGTTGGGTCCTCCTTGAAATCTGTAAATGCAAGTAAGATTTCGTACTCCTCCCCGTCCAAAAAAGAAGACATTGCGCGGACTCTGGAAACTTCCCGCTTGAATTGCACGATTCTGAGTGCGGAATATTCTACTGCAACTTTGCTTAGGGGAAATAGGCAAACTTTCTCTCAAAACGGATGCGGCAACTAAGGGCACCATTTGTTGTGCTTTTACTACAAGTTCGCCTCCTGAAGACGAAGATGAACTGCTTGCTAGATGATGATAACTACCACTAGCACCATTGTTACTACCACTAAAAGACGACATAGCACCGCCACTAATAATGCTGCTACTACTACTATCACTAATAAAATTATTGCCTTTAGCTCCAACAGCACTGTGTCCACCATCATCACCTAGCATTAAAGTTCCACTACCATCACTACTGCTTGTTCCAATGAGATTTGTCCCACTAGAGAGTCTGCTTGCCGTGAAAGAGCTAAAGTCGGAAATTCCTACATCAGACGACGTTGAAGACAAGGAAGCTGATGACGAGGGAGCAATGTTTATCATTCCATTGTTGTTGCTGTTCTTGTATATGTTCTTATTATTAATGCTTTCACCAGAAGACACGGATGAGGATGCTAGTCTCAAAGCTCTGGAACTTGATCGTTTTATGGCCGTGTTTTCCAAAGAACTCATCACTTGTCCTCCACCTGACGGTGCAATGATTCTGCTACTACTTCCTCCGCTACTTCCTGTGACAATGTTGGTAATACCACTTATCCCTTTACTGAGAAGAATGCTGCTACTACTCACATACGGACGGGGAAGATTGGGTGCGCTGAACAAATTAAGTGCTGTTTGATGTGACAAATAGGCCGGAAGAAATGCTTCTCCATCCTGTTTCATGTTGACAAATTCATAGTACAACTTGAAATCAACTGGTCGAAGCACCGTACTCGTTTCCACTCCAAGACGGAGAGTCATATGAGGACCTTTGGAGATGTAACTCTCTTCGGGATGGCATGCCCTTTGGGGAGATTTCGACGAGCTGGCGAGCATAAACTCGCAAGTTTTCTTGACTGGGCTATCTTCACACATGTGGGCTAGTAACGTGGCATTGTTGTTTTCCCCTGAAAGAGAGAAACATTGTGGATCAGTAAACATTTTTTACGACTGCATATGCCCATGTTGCATAACCATGATTTACAACTAGCAGTAATAAAGTTGCGTAAAAACTTAATGCATATTTAAAATCATAAAAAGACACAATATACGGGTACAGAATATTATATACCATGAATACCACACACTTAGGCTCACAATAGTTAGTTAGTGAGTAAACGTCATAACCAATGCAGCGTTCGAGTCCCTGTTAACAAGCTGTTAACTGCCTTGCAAAGAATTTTCTCAAATCCCAATAATAATAAAAAGTTTGTTCATATTATCTTTCCTTCCAGAAAATATACTCATATTATTCTAAAATAGGAAGATTTTCAAGAGGAAATTAACAAAAAGCATTACCCAGTTCACAATCAGATTGAATTTCTACCTTCTGCATTCTAAATTAGCTTCTCTTCACCTTCCTCCCTATTTCATGATGAAATTTTCATCATGTATGTATATATAATGCACTTTTGTTAACCATGAGGGGTGAGCAAATTATATTGACCTATCTCATCCACCATTGTTTTTCTAGACTTTTAGGCGTTAAAATTTTAAAGGAAAATAAATGGTGTTAGTTTAAGTTGCCTTTCCAGAAAGAAAATTTTGTAGTGGGCAACGTTTTGAAAATATGCATGTCATCATAATATACCTAAAGCCAAATGCCAAAATTGTCATTATTAAGCGAAATGAGTATACAAGAAACTTAAACAGAGAAATTTTCATAAGCATTTCCTTATGCCTGGCAATGCATTTTTATTTTTATCCGACACCCTGTCGAATTTAAATTTGAGTGATAAAATTTCACTAGCGATGGATTTCACATTTTCAGCTAGTTGAATGGATTTCAGAATAAAATAAGATACGAAGGCTTTTATATGAACAAGGGCCCATTGAAGCATATTGCTATGAAAGATGGTTCAAAATATGAAACGGCTTGTTAAACAAATAGAAAAGAACGCACTGCTCAAGTTGATGGTAAATTATTTAGAAAAGAAAATCGGGTCTTTCCGGGATTCACTGATTGGGAAGTAAAAGTTGCAAATGAGTGACTGAATAAAGATAAAAGAACAACAAAAGAAAAACTACCTAGTGGAATTCACAGTAGAATAAATACTTGGTTGTTGTTTGTAAAAATAAGTCAGTATACCGTGAGAATCGTAAAGAGTTTACCAAATAACATGTCGTGTTCAGTGTGGTTTCTTATTTTGTATTCCACTTTCCTACATATATAAACTTTAATGGATACACATCATCATCAACTATAGGAGAACTTCTTATCTCCGTGCGGCAAGGTATTTGATAAATGAGTGGAACGAATGCGAAATACACAATAATAAAAATTTACTAACCAACCAACCATCAAAAGTGACCTAAACCAATGCACGCCAATGGGTAGGTAAGTGTATAGGCTTACAGGAAAGCCAGCCGTTGTTTTGACTTTTAGATGGAAACTATAAAAAGCAAAGCTGTTATAAAGAATAAAACACACGTGAACATAAGTCAGTGAGGAAGTTGGAGCAAGAAAACCAACGCATGGTCCTGCATACAAAATTATGCTTTCTTCCTGACTCCACATTACATGCAAGACAAATAAGAAAATGAAAGCTTGAGCAGCAGAGCAGATATAAGTGAAGGAAAGTTAAAAGGAACATGTTTTTCGACACTCTCTACACACTCAAACGTATTTTCCAAACTTTCCGGCATACACCACCACTTACTTCTTTGCTATGTGCTAAATATAATCTCAAAACAAGCAACTGTTTTTAAAATGCATCGTAAATAACGGCAATAAATATACCGAGTCTATAGAAGTAGCATTTTCAACTTACTGTGCACGTTTATACTTTGGTTTGAAGTTATTTACAAAATATATACAACAACAAAGGAAAAAGCAATATACATAATACATTAGTACTGGTGGTGGGGTCTTAATGGGTGGTCGGCGGTTTACATTACATGTCATTGAAGACGGTAAAAATATAAAATTTGAAATTCTTCGAGGTCCGCGTAGCGGACCGAAGAAGAATTGTAATTATTTGAGGTATATGGAAACCGGAAGGTATCCAATACCGAAAACACATACGTAGTCCCACGGATGTCAGTCGCACATTACCCCGTCACTTCAAAAAGTAAAAACGCGCATATAGCGTCCCTTTCCTCCG
>JAHZMV010004269.1:0-12965 GCA_027743765.1 Coecobrya sp. COE2 | reverse complement strand
CTATCTCGAAGTTCAGTTTTTCATGGGGACTGTCATATGCCCAAGGCATGGTCATCCTATTGGCCAAAATCAGATTGCAACACATCTGTCGATGAAATTATGAAGCTAACCTTTACTGTTAAACTTAATATCATTGTCACTGTTTTCAATTGCAACGCTAAGGGATTGCTCTTGCTTGAAGATACGGTGAAAATGAACAGACAAATTTTGGAGGGACAATTTCAATCTGACATGGAAATAGTTGCGTCGAATGGGACATCTGTTAAATGTCACAGTAATTTTCTGGCAGGTAGTTAATTTAATTAAACTGATCATTTTATTTAGCACATTCAAGCATTCGAATATGTGTAATTTCTAACAGCCAACAGCGACGTTATCAAAGCGATGATTGAATCCAATTTTATGGAAGCGGAAACCAAGAAAATCAAAATGGATGACATGAGCGAAGAAGCTGTCAAAGCACTTTTAGAATACATTTATTGCAGAGATGTAGACATGGCTGAAGCAGAAAGTTTGATTGCAGTTGAGCTCCTAAAAGCTGCTGAAAAATATATGATAAAGCCATTAGAATATTGTGTGAAGAGCATTGTGCTGGAAAAACCTGTTGCATGGTTGGACGCTGAAGCAGCCTTAATCTTATACCTGTTTGTGGTTAACGTGGATCGACACAAAGATTTGAAATCTGTTGCAATAAAGTTGTTCAAGTTGTAAGTGCAATTATTGAACTGACCAATCCAAAATTTATTGGTGTATTATGATAAGTAATAAGCATTATTATTTTTTTGTTTTATGCTTGTCGTATTTTAGGAAACGTGATGAACTCCTAATATCTTCACTGTACAAACAGTTGACTGACGAAAATCCTGCTATGGCTAAACGGATCTTACGCCTAAAATAAAAACATTTATTTCCCATCCTGTTGTATATTCACTTCTAAAAAGTTGCAGTATAAGGCGAAATGGAGACTACCAGGTTGCATGATGACACCTGGCATATATCATTTAGTCTATCTTTCAATTTATTTTAAAATTGTTATGCCGGAAGAAACAGGCCAAGAAATGGTAGCATTATCTTGTAAGTTATGCTTTATTCCTGAGCAATTATAATAATTTTCCCACGCGATCGGCATTACCTTGTAAAGAAGTAAACATACATAAATGCCGAGGAGACAGGAAAATTACACATGCTATAAAAAATAATAGTCTGCACCGTGTGGGTTGTTTTTTCATTCTGTCACGATTTGTAACCTTTACACGTGTGTAGGAGATGGAAAGATTATCTGAGTATGTAAAACCCGACATCATTATTTTTGTCGATTTTAATGAGATCCTGAATTTATCTAAATTAATCATTTTATGTATAAATATGTACGGTAATGAATTATATACGCATTATATGTATGTATGTATAAATTATTTTGGTTTTCTATCAAATGCATCAGAATTTACTATGGTGTTGAAACCACACCTATTTATTGCCCATTATTTATATTTCTTTTAGTTCATGTAACAACAGTTATAAATATAATTTGGTTTGTTTCCAATAAAATGCTATAGCACGTTCTTTATTTAAACTGAGGATTGAACCATGCTTAAGTGTGGAAATCTTCATGGCCAGTAATGAAAAATATAATATAATTTACCTTTGAAAGTTTCTTGTTCAGCATCTAAAATGAGGAAAAGTAAGGACTCATGCTTAATTTGATATAATCTGGTTACTAGTATTACTTCCATGAAAGACAAAAATGCTATTTTTAATTGGTGAATTTTCGAGATAATTCTCACATTAACCAAAATGTTCTCACATGATAATCGAGCGGCAAATATGTTTAAATATGCACTGCACTGAAACCATTCCAACAATAATGGCATCCGGAACATTCTTGATGTTGTTTAATACGAGGAAAACTTATAACAGCGATTAATAATGAGATAACTTACAAATTATTTCCGTTGGGTTTAAAAGATTCCAGGGAATGGTTTGCAGAGGCGGCATAATATTTTAAGTAGTCTACATAGATGTGTAAAAATCATAACTTCTTACAATCGGTTGGGAATTTTTTTAATCAGAATAAAATTACTTGTTAATAATGGAATCTGGTCTAAATATCTGGTCCAACAATCCGACGTTATGTAATACACCAGGAAAAATTTAATAATCTATTATATGTATTCATTTATAACATTATAAAATCTTTAAACGCCTTTTAGGTGGACCATACAGGTATTTTAATAACGTTCCCATTAAACAACACATAATATTCAAGTTCCTTCTCAGTTTCAATTAAGGTTATTTAGAAGTATTAATATCCAGTAACCCGATTTTTATTCAGGTCAATTATTATCTCAATCCAAAATGAATTTGATGAGTGTAGAAAAATTCTTTTTAAATATAATTTTTGTGAGGTGGTTTCATGTGATGATATATAATTATTAGAACTCTTTACAGATTTGTAAATGTTTTCCGGCAGAACCATAAATTCTATTTTCCTGTTTGTTGCTCTATATGGTTTCTTGGATGCATAATCCCGACGCCCAAAAAAATCAATTCGCATAAACTATTTCAGTATTTAACAAACTGTAGAGGGATGAAGTTAGATTTTCGTCTGGGTTTAGAAAGCTGAAACGAATATTTGAAAAGAAATTCAACGCTATTGTAAACAAATTTATGTAGTGCGATAACCAGGGTTATAAGTCCAATATGAAATACACAGAAATTCTAAGCGAGAGTTGTATTACAAATTTCAAGCAGCGCATATTTACATATGTAAAATTGGAAAATAATCCAAAAATCAAACCACTTTTCGGTATATTTCTTGGACTTGTAATACTTATCATCTTTCTCCGGAAATGTTTTATACGAAAACGGAAAAACACTTCTGGAAAGAAGAGTCTATATGACGTTTTACCTCGTGTTCAATGGACATCCCTCAATTTGTCTGCAATAGATGGTTTGATCACCCTGGTAAAAATGGGACGAGGTAAGTTGTCATTTACTTTTATTTATATGTTTCATTAGTCAATTTACACGGTCAATATTTCAAGCCTAAACTAACATTTTTCTATAGATGGTGTTAGAGTTCGTCTGGAGCCTGAAGGAAAGTTAGGGCTTACCTGGACATGCTCGGTTCCCTCTCAACAGGTTATTGTGACAAAAGACCCGAAAATAATAAAAGTAAGTAAGAAAATAAAAAGCTGATAGCGTGTAAGTTTCATTTTAAATCATAATTGCTTCTAATTTTTCAGAAAGTATTGACATCCACAAACCCTGGGCACTTAAATAAACTCAGCTTATATACAAATTATTATTCTCCAACGAACTTAAAGATAGCCTGATGGTATCCGAATTTCACACTTGGTCAAGACATAGGAAAGTTATTTCTCGAGCATTTAATTACAACTCTTCTCCAAACTTCTTGAAAATTATGAATGAGGAAGGAAAATGTTTTGCAAAATCTGCCTGTGATTTGGCAGCAATTGGTAACGCTTCACTTGACTATAATCAGTTTAGGAATTTATTGGAGCTGAACGCCGTTAAAATCATTGCTAGTAAGTTTACGTTATGTTAAAAATGATTCATTATATCAAAAGAATATTATTTGATGCTGGAACTGCTTTTCAAAGAAATTATGCTAGGCTCTGAATCGACACAGATACCGGATAAAGAATGGCATAAACTTCAAATAACGCTTGCAAGGTCATTTTTTAGAAAAAAATTTCTTTCTAATTGTTTAGAATTTAAGATCATTTAAAAAAAATCATTAGTCGTTGTACAGAGCCAAGGATTTGACCAGGGACAGATTTCTAAACCCGCTTCTGTGGTTTCCTCCATTTTGGGCAATTAGCAAAACAAAAGCGGAGTTAGACCAATTATTGAATTTTACAAGGGAATTTGTAATCAAGGTATTCGTTATAACCACATATTAAATTTTACTTCTTGCTTGAATTACATTTTTTTACGATTACATACCGTTCCGGTGAAATATTTGTTTCAGGTTATATATAATTATAGAATGAAAGGAGTGAAGGAAGAAATTGTTGACGATGACAACCAACCTATCTTGAATAAGATTTCGGGGACTTACACAAATCATCAGTCGCTGGTAGATGAAGACATTAATTTGGAAAAGGTGTTTTCTGATACAGATTCGGTAAGCGTGGTTGAACACATGATAAAAGGAGGCCTATCCGATAAGCAGATACAGGACGAGATGTTCTTGTTTATGGCGGTGGTAAGTTAGTAGACAAATACGTGGATGCACGTTTTATTTTATGGGTGGCTTTTATTTATTTCTGTTGTAAAACATTTGTCTGACTGTATAGGGTCAGGAGAGCATCTGTACGATACTGGAATTTTTATTCTTCTATTTAGGCAGCAACCTTGAGATTCAGGTGGGAAATGTGATAAAACGTAGGGTTAAATATTTCATCGTCATTAATATTAGTATTTTGATATTTTGAACAGAAAAATTGCCAAGATGAAATATTCCGAATAATGAAAACCCATGGGTATGCGGAGGATGGAAGCTTGTCATATGAGCATTTGTCAGAACTGAAATATTTGGAGAGATGCATTCTGGAAGGTTTAAGACTTGCCCCAGTCGCCCCAACTTATATGCGGCGAATGGATAAGGATCTAAATATTGATGAAGAGTACATGATTGAAGAAGGTCAATGCGTTGTAATTTCTGCCTGGCTTGCACACAGAAATCCAGAGATTTTTCCAAATCCCGAAGCATTTGAACCAGACCGGTTTCTACCAGAGAATGTGAAAAAGAGACACTCTCACTGTTTTGTGCCATTTTCCATGGGAATCCGAAATTGTATTGGGTGGAAAGTAGCCCTTTTGGAGTTAAAGGTTCTGACCAGCTGGATTCTAAGATATTTTGATGTGACAACAAATGATGGACTATTTGATGTCAAAGTACTTTTTGGTATCACGATAAAACCTGAACGTCCTTTTGATTTACATTTTAAATTGCGGAAATAAAAGTTGTCAGGTTATTAATTCTTTATGAACGAACTTTGAAAATTCTGGATGGAAAACTTTGGAGCATTCACTTTTAATTATTATTAATGTAGGTGATCTTAAAGCCCTATTTTCGCAAAATGAATGAATAAACCCGGAAGTAAAATGTCGATCAACGTGGAAAATTATTCTCTAATTATTTCATGGTTTAAGTTCTAAGTAAATTGGAATAGAGTTTTGTACTATTCCAAGTCTTGAAGATTACGAATAATAAATAAATAATGTTTGTTAATGGTAATATTTTCCCATAATAAGTTCTATTTAATTATAGCCCGGAAATAAGATTCATATACTCAATGTGACTTAAACTTGGCTAGATTTAATCCTTTATCAAGCATTTTTCCAGGAAGAGAAAAAACATACGGAAACTACCATCCATGCTGAAATATAAATCGTTTATTAATAATGTCCAGAAATAACTCTGTAATTCACATTTTTCCGTTAAGTGTGCTATTAAAATTAACATTTTAACAGTTTCCTGTATAAGATAAGGAGCAGCCTTTGTTTAAATTGAAACCTGCTGAAGCAAACTGGCCTGCTATCTTGATCCTTCGATACAGTAATGGATAATATTCTTATTTTAAAATCTAATTAAGATAAATATCCTTAAATTGGGTTTGTGGCGCATTATGTTAGGGCTAACGTTCATGCATATTATAATTTTACCTACCAGGATAAACCTAACATTCAAGCTGTACATTTTTGCGTTAGGAGTTCTCCTTATAGCAGTAAATGCTTTACCTGATAAAGATTTCACTCAAACGAAAACACCTCGAATTAAAGTAATTCGGATTATTCCTCTTCCTTTTGTGCAATCGTTATAAA
This sequence comes from Coecobrya sp. COE2, assembly GCA_027743765.1. Taxonomy (NCBI): domain Eukaryota; kingdom Metazoa; phylum Arthropoda; class Collembola; order Entomobryomorpha; family Entomobryidae; genus Coecobrya; species Coecobrya sp. COE2. Next base: position 7,112 of record JAHZMV010004269.1, on the reverse strand, counting down.
TTCTGCCCCAATATATAATCCAAAGAAGAACCATGATATCTCCTAAACATCGCCACCTTCTCAGGACTCTGGTGAGAATCACCAGCTTTCTCAAAGTCATTCCCTTCGACTGGAACGAAAAAAGCCAAAAGTATCAACTAGCAGCAGAAAAAACTTCTCTTTTGTTTCCATGGGCAAATATTCTATTCTCGATTTGTCATCTTGCATTAATTCTCCACTACTTCATTTCCTGCTCCATGAAAAACGTGTGTAACCAGGGATACGTCAACATGTCAATGATTATGATGGGATGCTATTCCCATCTTATTATTTGCTTCTATAATATGATGCGTGACACCAAATGGTTTGTGATGGCTCACAACTGCTTTGATGAGTACCTCCAACATGTGGCAGGTCTTGAAATAAACTAATCTACTTTTGAAAACCTTTTAAGTTTTTAACCATGCGTCTAATGTTTCTAGAAAATCTTTCACGTCCGGAGAAACTAAAACCTTGCTTCCTGAGAAAATTGTCAAATATGTCAGTAATCATCTCTCCCATTTCAGTGGTTTCTACAAGCATATTAGGATCACTTGCATATTGGATTTTCCCCGAACTTCCGTTTAACTTAACAAGCCTTGTTGCAAATAACTCATTTATTCGAGCAATAATATGTATTGTTGTATCATATTTTCTGATCAGTGTAACGTTATTATGCAGCATTATGTTAATTTACTTAACCATTGTTATGTCCGTATTGATTCTACTAGTTAGTAATGAGTTTATTCCAGGTATGAGGAAACAAAAATACTACACACATGGAGGGTTGAGATGTGAGCGCAGTTTCCCCCTGAATTACAGGCAGTTTGAGTTAATGTTTGGAATATTTATGCAGACCTATTCTCCCATTTTATTACCAATGGAGGCTAACATTTGCGGTTTAATAATTTTCTGTAATTGTATCCTTATTTCGTATCGCAATTCACTCACCAGCTTCCATCTTCTCCAAATACTGGATACACAGTTAGTCGCTTTCATAATTGTAATTGCAATGTTTGAAACTGCAGCAAAATTTAATATTTACTCTATTCGCACTCTTACCAGTTGTTGTAGATACAAATGGTCCAATAGTATTCAAGGTAGGATAATCAGGAAATTTCTAAAAAGCTGCAGACCATTACGTATATCATACAAAGGGTACAGAAAAATTAATAGGACTACTCTGCTTTCTATATTCAGATATATTGGTGTGAATACGTTTCGAGCGATAAAGGTTTTGGAAAGGTTGGTATAATAATCATTTAAATGACAAAAACAACTGGAAAAAGTTTACAGAAGCTACTACAGAAAGCTTCGTCAATATATCCACTGGGTCGTTGGATTTGCAAAATATATTCGTACAGGAAATGATCATGAATATTATTATGTAATATGAATATGAATAAGTAAACTGTATGTAAATGATATATAAATGTAACATGATTTCAAAAAAATTTGTAGATAGTTTCAAACTCTGTTGTTTTTCTACGAAAACACACCTTCTTCAACAATATTAAATAATAGAATTTAAGGAAGAGAAGCAAACGTCATACACACAGAACCTCAGTAAAATAATTTTAAATGCTCCCTTGAAGTCAAACAATAAAATAATCTCTTTGCATGAACAGATAAAGAAACACACTAATTTTTCTAGGTATGCAGGTAAGCAAAATAGGTGAAACTATTTTAGAAACCATTCCAATACATTCTATTTTTTGGCTTGCTCACTCAATAAAGAAGTACTGAACATTCACAATTTTAAACAATTGGTAAGCTTATAAAGAAGGAAGTCTCACCTATTTACACAAGAATAAGTACATTGTTCAGTAACAAAGGACACAATTTTTTATTCAGGTAAGTATGCACGTATTTTCTAACGTATTCGATAGCAATTGTGGGGACATTTTTCATGGGACTAGAATGTTCAATGTAAGAACATACACATAGCAAGAGAGATAATGACAAAATTCTATTGTATTTTGCAACATGTACTCTCCTGTACCTTGTCACAGAATATCAATGATCCATCTGCACAAGAAGCCCATCGGTGTATAAGTAAAAGGAAATAAGAAAGGAATGTGTGCGCCTGAATGTAAGTAATTCTTCCCATCATCAGCATTTCTTCTCTGTCAAAACTTGACAACATTTTCGTTCTCAATACCATTATGAAAATTATTTTAATTCAGGTTGGAAGAGAGTAAAGTGACAGTTTTTTATCAACATCATTAGTTTTATAATTATTTAAAGGCTGTCGCAATGAGGGTTTATTTGGTGAAATGCAAGCAACTTAGATTTCAATTGAAAGAAAATGATTTCTTACTTACTCCATGGGAAGCAAATACCAGTTTTTATTTGTCAATGAAGACATTCAACCTTGTAATGACAGGATTTATTCCGTTCTTCATGATAAACTTATACGATGATGACCAAAATTAGTTAGAAGATGCGGTCATAATGTACTCCGAACTCCAATCGTTATGGAACTAGGTTAGTTAATTGACTATTTATTGTCAGTCAAATGTGTTTTATTCGTAGCTACCGGTTTCGCTTGTTACATTGATTCGTCAGGCTACAACATAAATATAAGTTGTATAATATGCTTAAAATATTTATAAAATGTATAGTATAATTTATAACCAATTCTCACCTAGAATAAAATTGATAGTTACACTGATAGTTTTAATATTTTAAAGACATTTTCAGAAATATTCATTTGGAAGCTTTAACCTCCACTGTCAAGTTACAATTAAATCATTTGATGCGTTCTTTTACGCATTCATTTCGTTTGTACACCACTTTTATAGTTAAGGTATCTAATAGCGTAAGTACATGTTCCAAGTCAAAGTCAGATTCGTCTACAAGTTCTCCCTTCTTTATTGCAATTACTTGTTCATTGAGCTGTAGGTATATGTGCTTTATAATATGTTTTTCTAGAATGTCTCTGTATTTATGTATACACTCATAAAAGGAAAAATAGCATAAACAGGATTGGAAGTTGAGGTAGAGGGATTTTCTTTGTGTGGGTTAATATCGTATTTAACAAGTATATCAGGATTATGAACAGATAAATGTGTAATAAGAAGCTGGCCTTTAGGTATTATGACTTTTTTACGGTCAAGTTCAAGTAGCTTATTTAAGGATAATTCTATGTCTTTGTTGGTGTAGCCGCGTTCCAAGAATTTTTTATGCAATTTTTCCAGCTCTTCAACACGAGTATTTAACTCACTGCATATTCTTATTACTCTTAAACCTTGAGAATAAAATAATGAATTTTTTAGACGTTTTGGGTGATTTGATTTTGCATGTAGTTATAAATGTCTTGACATTGGCTTAGAATAGATAGATGTAGTAATAGTGTTATTTTCATTTAGAATTATCTTTACATCGAGAAAATTTATGGTTTTGACATCATGTTCATATGTAAACCTTAAGTATTTATGTTTAAGTACTCCATTTAACCACTCATCAATGTTTAAAATTGAACTAACGTCTAGTACCATGAATATGTCATCTAAAAATCTCCTTAAAAATGCTATTTCTGGCCTATTCGAAAACATTTGACTAATTTCGTGGAAGACTGTTATGTTTGCAACCGCTACACTAGCAGCATTTCCCATCTCAATTCCTCTATGTTGAAAATAAAGTTGGTCTTCATATTTCACGTAGTTATAATCCAGACTTAAACTCATTAGGCTTAAAAATTGTGATCTAGAAAGATTAAGTAATTTATCTTCCTGTTTTAGATATTCATTTACACAATGTTTTTTACAATCTGTTAAGTTTAAGTTTGGGTAAAGAGCCTCGATGTCAATTGTTACTAACGCATATTTTACACCTTGTTTCAACTGAAGAGAGTCAAGTAATAATAAGAAATGCTGAGTGTCTATAATTAAGTCAGACACATTTTTAAAAGATGGTTTAAGCAATTGATCAAGTAATCTACTCACATATTTGTTTGATTTTTTGAATGTGCTGCTTATCGGTCGACCTTTTGGAAACTTGTCATATTTTTTATGGATTTTAGGCAAAATATAGAAATTAGCTGGTTTATCTTCGGATGGAAGGAGGTATCTCAAATTATATTCTTCAGGCAATAACTTGTCAAAAATTTGCAATTTATCACGGAAGATTGTCATATTCATCTCAAAATGAGTTTGCGTTGTTGGAAAGTATGTATGTAAATCATTCAACTGTCTAAAAATTTCCTCATCGTAATCATCCTTATTAACAAGACATATACCTGCGTTTTTATCTGCTTCTATAATTATAACGTTATTTTTAATACAAAATTCCTTACAAAATTCAATACTAGGCAGAAATAAATTATCTGAAAATGTTGTTGCTTTATAAATACTTTTGTTCAAGTCTTTACATAACTGATTAATGTTACAAATAAAAACCTCTAATTGGCATTCTGGGCCAGGGACCTTGTTAACGCTACGAAAATCTTTTGTGCAGTTAATGTACCATTTTTTAAGACTGGAATTATCATTTCTACTTTCAGGATTAATCTTAAAAAACAAGTTCCATGCTATTTTTCTTATGGTCTCTTTTGTGCATTTTTCAATGGCATTTCTGTTTGGAGACTTTGGCAAACAAAATTTAAGTCGTAAATTTAATAAACATTGTATTATCAGTGGTATTTTCTTAACTGAACTTAAATTATGTATGTGGGAGTTATTTTTTGTAAAATGGTATAAATCAGTAAGAAACTTATATTCTTTCTTAGAACATGACTCTATTTTGAATACATTAATCATATTTACAAATCGTCGCGATTTATTTTTAACTTTAATTGTTTTGTGAGAATTGGTTACGTACCCTCATTTAATAATGTTTAAGGATGATGCTGCTGATCTGGTTGTTTCCGTCGTTGTAGTTGAAGGACTTGTTGAACCCTCAAAATTCGTGGAAGTCCGCTGATTTCGCCAGGATTTGTTACTGTCAGTCTGATGAGGGCGTGGTGGATCAAATGGGTTTGCGTATGGTCTTCCCCTATGGGCGTTTTGGTTAAAACGGAATGATTTCCCATGATTCGGATTTTCCTGGAAGTTGTTTGGATTTCTAGGAAAATTGTTTCCAGGGTTCTTCCATCTGCCTCTGGTGCTTTTATGATGATTATGACGAGGATAGGGAGGGTGATTAAAGGATCCGGTACGTGTTGGATTAGGAAACTCATTAGCAGGGAGAGATTCCTTTGCATTGACCTGTTGTGACCGTGTCATATTCTGATGTGGCTGTGATATTTTATATCGCTTTGGGGCGTTGTGGTTTTGTTGGTATTTGTCATAATCAGTGATCATTTTCTTAAAATCATCACAAACTGTAGTGGCATTAAAATTAACCTTCCCGGCAACGATTTCTTCTGTGATTTTCTTTGCAAAGACGTTATTTGGAACAAGTGGTGGGGTTTGTCCTTGTTTTCTCCAGGTGGGAGTAATATGTGTAATCTTGTCATCACGCTCTTTCCAGTCAATTTCTTTTAGCTTGAATCTTATAAAAAATTCGGTCCTTGCTTTAATGTACATTATTTTAAAATGTTTTTCCACTTCCGTTCTCTGGTTGCTTATATCTTGGATTTGTTCTTTAATTTCGCAATGAATTATCCACGTGGCTCTGATAGCAAGAAGCTCCTTCACAAAACGTGCATTCTCATGTGCAATGCGCTGGAACTGGAGTGAACAGATTTTTTTCACATCAGTAAATTTTTTAAGTCCAAAAGATGGGGAAAGTGAAAAGCAAGGCATTCGAATTGAACCCCTGAAGTTAATTAGCGCGACATTATTTTGCATTGATTGGCTCATGTTGTTGATGAAGTACGCTTCTTGGAAATATGACATCAGAAGTGAAATTACTTCCGCACAGCTATTTTGATTAATTGTTGTTGATGTGGAGAGTAAAGTTGGGTTTTCCATTTCCTCATCCGTTGACAGGTTGGGGTAATATACAAGTTCGGAAAGCTTGTCCACGTACTCCTTTACAATGCGATCAGTATTAGCATCATTTGCAAATCCATAAATGGCTAACTTGCGTTCAGGGTCAATTTGGGCTAATTTAATTTTTAGCAATTTGGTGGGAATATCACTGCGATCATCTTCGGTCCTCATTCGTTTTCTTGTTTGATCAATGGTTTCCTCCTCCCCTAAATCTGCTAAGGCTTCATCGGCGGCTCTGTTGACGATAACGGCCAGATCTTGTGAATCTTCCATCAGCTGACTAACGGAATCAGACGTCGATCCCATTTAAAAAAATTAACGATGAAGGAATCCGTATGGATTCTTTGGGTACACAACTTGGAAGTTATACGATGATGACCAAAATTAGTTAGAAGATGCGGTCATAATGTACTCCGAACTCCAATCGTTATGGAACTAGGTTATTGTCAGTCAAATGTGTTCCATGATAAACTTAAAAGTCATTTGGAAACCTCGGGAAAGGTGAGATAACGCTTTTAAAATAAATATTTTGTAATTGGTGGGACTCATATAAACTCAAATGCATTTGTTATTTCTGCAGCAAAAATTAGACGTGAGGTTTCACAGGAGATTGCTTAAGGACGCCGATCTGACAGTGAATATAAAAGCAAATATCCTAGGTGAACTGTCATTAATTCTAGGAACCAGATTTGATATTCATGCTGAGCTAAGTAACCTTCAAGTATGCACTAAATCGTCGGTGACAAACGGAATAACTAAACGTCGTAAAACTTTAATTATTTCAAAACGTCGGTCTGTTACTACAGGTGAATATTTTGAGGTTATCACTTTTTTCAAAATATATAATTAATACGCTTTGTATAATTACACACCCGTTAATAATTTTTAGTGGAATTACGCGTATGCCTATCAGGCGAGAAAGAATTTAGTGGGGACACCCGTATGCCAATTGCATGGTCATCAAATTGGCCAACAAGACGGAATGCCAGTTGGGCATCTATTATTGATAAAATGAAGGAGCTCACCTTCACCGTGAAACTTGACATCATTATCGGCGTTTCCAACAGTAATGCTCAACGCATGCTCCTTCCAGAGGACACGGTGACAATGAATCGGAAACTTTTAGGGGAGCAATTTCAGACCGACATGGAAATTGTA
>JAHZMV010004268.1:0-12940 GCA_027743765.1 Coecobrya sp. COE2 | reverse complement strand
GGCTACGATAGCTAAATGTATTTTTCTCATTCTAACATACATTTGTACATACAATTTAAGAACGTTCAACGGCAAGAAACGTCAGAAACATTATAAGGAAGGCACATGTTGTTGTTAGATTGCAGGATTGGTTCTCGATAGGTATTTTATGAAGGGAAGCTCAATTGTTTCACATGCAGTTAGTTATTGGGTTCGAAACTTTAGTGAAACTGTGCATGCTATTAAAATAAGGACTATAAAACAACAGTTATCAAGTGATATATATTGTTTCTTCAATATGGACAGCACGTTTTTTATTGCACGTGTCAATAAGACATGACATGTACACATTATTGCAAACTACTTTAACTAATCGCTCCTATAAAATTACAAGTTTGCTGTTAAGAACTACGAAATGGTGCTAGAATGACAGTGAAAACTGGAACTAACAAGTAGTTCAGTTTCGATTTTCGACACGAAATAATCGCATACCTATGCGATGTTCGTGACTGTGTAGTTACGAAAAAGAGGGCTTTTGTCAGACATTTTTGCTAACGAACGACAATTTGGCTTATTATATTCTAATCAAAATCTATTGTAATTTCTAATAATAAAATGGGCAAGTTTTATCATCATCATCTTCACTTCCAAAAGGACTTTACCAACTTTCCCAAGTGAATGCTCAATTTAAAGATACTGCTTTTATGTATACACACAGTGTATTTCCTTATGGAACCGCACATCAAAACATATTTTTTTCACTTACTATATAAATGGCAAGAGTGTGCTTGTGTGGTAGGGAATAGGGAAGAGAGTTGTGAAGACTTAAAGTATTTCTCCTGACATCATGGTGCTTAAGTCACATGGTATAATACACACCATCGTGGTGTTGAGCGATAAATGAGAATCGATCGATAAGTAAAATGTGACCCTTTACTGGTAAAAGTGTGCACTGCACGGAAAAGTGTAGGCAGCTTGGCATAAGGAAAGTTGTACCTCTCACTTGTACTAAAAAAGTAGGTATCAGGTAGCACACAAAAACATGTAATTTACTCACAAAAGTGGGTATGGACGGAGAAGGTGACGTCGGAAGCACAAGTTTCATTCGATATTCTATTATGTAGTGAAACACTTTCTCTAATCCACACATTTTCTTTGGATATATGCGTCAGATTACACATAATGCTACCCCCGTGCAATAGTAGTGTTCTCGAATACAGGAAAGTGGTATAAATAAAATATGAGGAAATAGAGCGTTTTTCTGGGAAAACTTTAAAAGTCGTGCTCTTGACATGACAGTTGAAGGTTATCCTATAGTGGTTGTGTACAAAAAAGTACCTTTTATTTGTTTGCAAAATCAGTTCGATCTTGTGCATCACTCGAATGTGTTGGCTTGAATGGTGTGGTGCTTTCTGTACAATCAAGTTGACAGATTGGATGGATAAAGTGATTACGAAAGGAGGACACATGAAACGTTTAGCAAGTAATATGCTATTCATAAAGAAATAAAACGAGAGCTACAAGCTCGATTCATATATACTCTCATCGTGCACCGGGGAGTAATATTCATTTTCATGTGAATGATATTATGCTTCAATTTTACAAGACGCGCAAGTTGTTAATGTGGAATTACAGAATATTATGTACGGAATGGCAAACGAAGCAATTCATATGCGCAAGCAGTTGTGATATGTAAAGCAAATTAGATGGGACAACAGGAAAAAAGAGGGTATTGAAGTATGTAAGTAAGCACATAAAAATGAAAGAGAGATACAGCCAGAAAAAAGGAGGATACACAAGAAATAGGAAGAAAGGACTAGTTTCTCACGTTTCCCCGGGGGCCACCACCGATTACCTTGAGCCGATCTTCGGGAATGTTGACTACACAACGGAAGTAGTCATATTTAGGATGAAGGATGCCCGAATGGAAGAGCCAGTCAGTGAGCTTCGATACAGCGGCTAGGGTCCCCAAGGACATCAGCATGCAAAACGTACGAAATGGAAATCGTTGTTTTTCCCAAACGCCATTCTCTTCATCACCTTCTTCAAAGTAAGGAAAGCGGATGAATGCTTTTAAATGAAGCAGTTCTTCACCACCACCCAGTCTGAAAAACATTGCTGCTATATACGCTGCCAGACTCCCGTAAGTATTGCAATAGTGGCGGAAATGAACCACCATGAGAAGCTGAGGGAATAGAATCACGTATACCAGATCCGAACACATTGTCCTATAAATTCACACACAAGTTACAAGAAAATTACTATTCATTTGTTTTCTCCACTAAGCTTCAGTCATCGCCCTGGAAGGGTTGTAAAATTTTATAATACCAAGAAAGGAAAGGAAGTGGTCTTTAAGAGTCTATTTCTACATTATAAAATGACTAACGACAATTTGAAGTGGAACGAATGCATAGTTTTTGAAGTGGTACTCTACTGCTTCCAGAGTTTGCATATGTTAATAGCTAGTCTGGAATATACAATGTGTAGCATTATATGAGAAATATGTACAAGCTTAGCATAGGTAAGTTATGTGGGTGTATTTACACTCCTACATGCAATGCGTATTACTAACTTATATTCGTCGTACGAATATCTAAAGAAAGAACATGATGTGGGTAGGTGTTGAATGGTGCCAAAAGGGTGGTTAAAACGATTTCTTTTACTCATGCAGTAAAAAGTGAGTAAGAAATTTGTTACTACGTATTACTTACCAAAGTCCATAAATGCTAGGAATCGTGAGAGCCATGATGGTGGCTAATGTGCCCACAACAAAAATTGACACACGCATGACCCAGATAATCTCAATTTCAGAGGCCTTGGCAAAGAAACGAAATAAAATGTTGTTTGCCATTTCTCCAGAACATAACGAGTCCTTTTAATTTAATTACTAATGAAGTGTAGCAGATTACACCAAACCTACCTTAAGCCTGAAGATGAGACGATAAACATTTCGTGCAAACATAGATGAAGCTGATAGTACACTTGAGTCTGCTGACGACATCACAGCAGCTGAAACAGCACCCAGTCCAAAGAATGAGACCACATCGGGAGTCAAATGATGCATGACCAGTGGCAAAACCATATTAGATTCGCCACGTGTAGCAGGATCCATCCCATACATTTCTCCATAAGCCGTCTTATTCCAATCTAATGGTGGCGTGAATAATGCAAAAAAAGATTATTCGTTAACACTTTGTAGAATTGCGCAATTGTTTCATTTTCATCCAACAAGGATTACTTAAGGAAGATAAATGGGATGTTTCATTAGTATAGCATGCTTATGAAATTAAGGTATGAAAAATCCTGTTTTTACCTGAAACTTTGGCAATGGCTCCAATCAAGACTGGTGGTACAGCCATTAAAAAGCATCCGACTGCGGCTACATAAGAAAGGATTTGTGCACCGTATGCTGTTCTGCTGGACAACACTCGTTGGAAATACACCTAAAATTTCATTTTCATTATTTTAGTCACATGTCATAAACTAAGTATGTAGTTCTAAAGAAATTCTTCTCACAGGGCTGTTTGAAAACACTCATAAAAAGGTATTCTTATTTGTGTTATCTTTCCATCATCACTAAGAAATAGTATATATTATGTAAAAAATAATTATGTATTATCTTTCCGACATTTGTCAGCCCAAGTTCTCATTAGCCAAAAACCCTGACGTGAGAAAGTAGAGACTAACATGAATATTAATAGCCCATCGTTAGATAGTTTCAAGTTGTAGGGACTTCATGTGACAGCCCTTTATAATTTATAATTCTACTTTTCTCCTTGTTTGATCTAGATGTACTTAAATAGCTACAGTCTGACATGGCTTTCGCCTGCAGCCGGTTGAATTGCATAGTGTTTCTCCTTTGCAGACAGCTTTAATTCTTCACTGTCTTCTCTTGAGAATGTTTCCACAACCTATTCATACTCTTCTTACTACATATTCAAACAAAAGGTTTCTTCATTTTTTACTTTCTCTTCTAGATGTATGTCGTAGCCTTGAAACGAGTGAATTTGCCAAAATGTAGCATTATTTATTCCAGCCTTTCGTTTCTATCGCTCACGGACTGGGCAAGTGAAGAGCTATAAAGTGAGATGAGAGTATGCAAGTTTATCGTTTCAGTCAAGTTTAGTCATACCTGCCACGGGATTCCTCCGAAGACCAAAAGTAGAGCGTAATCAATCCATTGCCCGTATTCTTCTCTTTTGAGTTCACCGATCCAGTCTATTTTAGGGTCCTTAAGTGCTTCAGTTAACGAGCCTGCTGCCTTGTTGGTTAGCGCAAATGGAATGCACAGCCACTGTAAATTGGTAAACGATTACTTTATTAATCATGCTTTTAAGCAAATGGGATAAAAGGCCAAAGTTCAAGTAAAATTCAAAGTTTTACTTATCAGTGAGTAAATATATTTTTATTCATTAAATTCAGATACATAATTAATAATGCTTCTTTCATACTAAATTATTCATAATTAAATTTTTAAGCCATATCCAGCCAGTCTGACTCAAATTCAACTAGAGACATACGATAACAAGAGAGGAAAAGCTCTTATGATTAAAGCAGTGAAAATAAATTTTTTGATGCTTTTGGTATAAATATAAATTACTTTCTTGCAGAATTTATTGTCTGAAATGACACTACTTGCGACATTTTATCAATTCCAAAGCATTAACTTAAGGGGAGCATTTAAAATTTTAATCATACAGACAGAAATAGCAAAATTACGACATATAACGCTCTAATCATAAATTAAAGAACATTTATTTGCTTAAAACTGCTTATTTTATTTATTGACATAGGTTGTTTAATATAAATGTATAACTGTGACATACTGACTCAGTATTACTGACAGTTTACGTTAGCGAGTGACAAAACCTTCTCACGCCTCCCGTCCGATATAAAAAATTAACTAGATTTTAATTCTAAGAAATCGGATACCATTTCGGGAGCTTCTGTGCTGTAAATTAGGCACGTAATAAATTCTGTCCTGTCTGTAAAAAATAATTGACAATTTGCCGGAAGGACTCGCTCGTTATAATTTCTCTAAATGCTTTTTATAATAAAGTGTCTCACGAATTTTAATGAAACATTACGGAAGGTTACAAACATAAAAAGGGTAATATAGAACCTACACATAACATTACTTTCACAAGGTTGGAAACATGTGCGTTTCCCTATTGTTTAACCTACAAAATAAATGTTTGTGAAAACGTGGCATTTGCACAAGCCAAAGCTGAAAGGAGAAATTAAGGTCAAAAGTGAGTGAAGCAAGCATGGAGGATTTGTGACAAGGAGCGAGGAAATGGTGGAGAATTATGAAAGGATGCTTATGTAAGCCCCGTGTTCCAGCATCGCGTAGCATAAAATATGTATTGTATATATAAATTAATCTAGCTTTGTATGCATAACAAAAGGTATCCTCATATCATTATCATTATCATCTTTGGATGGTGTTTATATAATCAGCCAAGCAAAATGAGAATTTCGTGCTTATTTACGTTGCGTAAGTATACATAAAAAGGGAGAAAGTTGTAGTTGTGGTTAGAACACCTACCCATAACGAGAGACAAAGAGTATCCGAACGGCGCCTGACACCAAACCAGTCCTGTCGTGTAAATTGCTTCAGCAGTTCCATTAATATAGCCACCACCAACCCAAGTTGCGGTCATAGTGAAAATCCCGACAAACATGCCAATATTCCTTCCAGCTAACATGACCTCTTCTTCAGACTCTTCTCCAGAGCCTTTTCTCCCTGCCCAGATGCCGACGGCAAGGATGAGAATGTAAAAAATAACGATTGAGAGTACACCCCAAATGTCCACCATTTTGATTAATGACGTTGATGGCTCGTTTGCTTCTTTATTCCGGTCTTGTGTAAATCCTTTCTCCTTCCTGTCTTCCTATCAACGATAGTGATCCTGTATGTCTCTTGATTCTGTACTTTACCAGCGACGTATGTGGTAGTACGTTGCAGACGATGAACTAAAGGTAAGTTCTCTTGTTGAAACAGAGCCAAAAATGCTGATTTATGTACTGATTATTATGGTGATAAGCAAGTTCGGGGTGACGTGATGATGTACAAGTGTTCAATGCAACGAATTGTGGTACTTTAATAGGGAAGAAAATAGTCAGAACGTGATCGTGCTGTAACAGACTTTCACTCTCACGAATAAGTTTCAAGGATTTATACTTTTGTTTCTGGGGGCTGTGGGAAATATGAGGAGTGTTGTGGTAATGGTAATAATGCTTGTTGAAGTCGCTTGAGTTTCAAGTGACGGATTGCTTCTCTCCGGCTACACAAAAAAGAATAACAATAGACATTCAAACTTCAGTACACTGTCAACCAAATTGAATATTGGAAAGTCACTTTTCACTCGGATAAATATTCCAAAGTAGCATTGGGAACATTATGCGCAAAGTGACGCTAGCTAAAATGAAAAACGGAAAATGTCATCTTGTAAGAGGTTTTCATGTTGATCATTATGGCGTTAACAAATTTCTACAGCGATGTTTCGTTTCTGAGAAAAGTGACCCAGTAGGATAATCCATCAGCCTTAAAGCCACCAGGACAACTGTCCTTAATCTCAGACTTCAGCTCTACAAGATGACATTTTCCGTTTTTCATTTCATCCAATGTTACTGTGTATAATAAGCCCAACATTGTGTGGAAATAAGTTTTCCAAGAGTACGCGCACAGTTCTCAATCCAATGGTCTTCAGTTTTTAACTGTCCATTGACTTAAGATTCGATTGTGCTCATTTTGTTTTTGTGACAACATTTACAATGTACGTTTCTCAGTAAGGTAGAATTTAGAATTTTCAGCCCTAATTAATTTTGATCATATAGTGACAATGACCGGTGTTTTTACTAAATAATGCAATCGTAAGCAATCATGCCCTAAGGCCCATTACACGAGCATCTATTTTCATAGTAGCTTGAGACATGCTACTAGCGAGAATTCACATGCCCTTCATTACTGCGTACAACTTAAATGAGCAGCAACGTCACTTGCATTAGTCATGATGGTGAACCTTTAAAGCGTTAGCGTTCTGAGCTGGGAGTTTAGGCTAGATAGAATAGAGTTAGAATAAAGTGACGCTGCAGAAACTGAAAGGAACACAATAACGCTGCTCGACTTACGATGCATTATTAATCTATAATACATATGGTGATTGTTCATTCATTCATAGTATAATTTACATAAGCAGCCTATATGTTTGTAGCTATTGTTCAAAAGCAACAATGCTATACTCGCAATATGCACATTTGATTTTGTCTATATGAGGAGGTTGAAGTACTAGTGCCTTTTTAACTACCGAAAGCGTGTAAACGGAAATTGTAGCATGTGCATGCGGCACATGATTTATATTCCATTTAAATCATTAACAACAATCTGAAGACAGCATTTTAAAATTACTAAAGGCTTTTTGAGAAAACGCTATTTTCAAAAAATCTTGTTTCTCTTAAACATGAAAGGAATGTATGTAATTCTGTCTTAAACGGTGCGCTTCCGGAAGGTGCATAAAAAAGAGGTTTTATACCCTTCCAGTTATATTCTAGATGATTTCTGGAATCTATGTTCATCTGATTCCAAAATTCATTAGTAAATGTCATGGTCTACACTTGTAATGATTATCGATTCTATGTACATAACTCCTTAGTTTATTCGTTTCGATATAGTACATTTTACAGCATGAGCTTAATGCATGAAAATGTATCAAAGTTAGGGTCTTTCTTACCTTGAATGGAAATATCCTATATAATATTATATAGTACGAGTGGTGTAGACGCACAGGTATTTGTACCTGATGATAGGGGTGACCCCTTTTAGTCCAAGTATCAAAAACTATGTAACTTCATGTATGTATGTTCTATTTTTGTATGAGTTATAACTTTACGTCCATTTGATCACAATTTAGCCTCATTGTTCAAGAACCTGAGGGATATGCCCCGTAACAAGAAAAACAAATCTCCAGAAGAATATATTTGTATCTCACTGAACAATTATGGTCTCACGGGAAAGTAACTTTGTCATCTTGATTGTGTGTAGTAGTGAGACGCTTTGTAAAAGTCAACCAAGGACAGGCTACACATTTTTACTACTTATCTTTTACTGTAAGAAATACATCTACTTAAACATTCTGAAGAGTGTACACTGTGAAATACTTTCGGAAGACTGTTGACCGTATAATGTACTGTTACAGTTGTTTAGATTTCAAAAAATAAAAACTCTGATGTTAATTTCACTTTAGCACAGTTTTAGCATAGGTAGTTTAAGCCTATTGATTTTAATTGAACCAGTCAATAACAATAGCTAAACTTTATCACTCGGAAAATAGAGATATTTTATATTGGGTTGAATTTTCTAAAAGTAGTTTGGCTTTTGGATGGTTGGAGGTGTTATGTCAACTTAATCACCCTTCTTTTCTCTATTATCCCTCGTATCTCCTCTGCACGTGTTTGCTTGGTACCGTGTAATGGTATTGTTTTCCGGTGAAGACTCGATGACGAGGATGATAGCAGATAATTGTTATGAACAGTTTATTTTCTATTTTAAAAATACTTTTTTCTTTGATTTCCTGTCCAATGAACTACATAAGATTTTTTTACTACGGAATTGGTATTGTCTGACTTCTGTATATCTGCTTCACTACTTTGTACAGGTTTCCCTTCTCTTTCCTCGATACATACAAATTAAAAGAATGCTTCCCTTTGTTGTAGCGTATATAGACGCACAGCCTTACTATATGTATGTATATAGCTAAACCGTCCTGAGTAAACTATGTAGTTACATTTACTTACATAAATGAACAACTTATTAGACACCGAGTTATTGATTTTAAGAATATTAATTACGACTTTGTTTACAAGACGTTCAGAAAGAAAGTATGAAACTTAATTTTTTGAGCTAACACTTCCTTTCTTGTTTATAGTTTCAGTTAAATGACTAAAGAAAGCTATAATGATTTATATATTATTGACATCCGTATAATGTATATATATACATATGTAGTTTTCTTATTCCTTTTTTATTCCTGCCTCTTGTACAAACTATATAGATGTATTTTTACTTATATAGCAGTTTAATCTGTTTCAGCTTCCTACTCTCTGAGTATAGAAATAATAGTTTTTTTTGTTTTGTAGATCTCTCGAGATATAAATATAAATAATTTTTTCCTAATATAATATACAATATATATATTTCGATAATATAATATGTATAATAGACAATTTAATTATAATATTAATGGTTCTGAAATTATCAGAATATATATTCTTTGCTTGAAAATGGCAAGAGTAATATAATGAATTTGAAATTTGAACTAAAAATATTTGAAAAAATTATGCAATCAGATTAGGGCAGTAATCTCCCCAACGCAGGCTGGTTTTTTGACTCGGACTATTCTTCGTCTTGAATCTTAGGCCAAACATCGACGAAACGGTTTACAGTACAGTTGTTCCACATATATTTTACACATTTAAGATGAAGGTTCTCAGAGAGATCGTTGTGGCTTTCGAGCCTTTCACTTCCCTTCCTTTAATAGATGCCCTTTTTAATACATCTAATTTATGGGAGATCGATGCGATCAGAGATGATACTGTTTGTGGGGAAACTTGCTCCACTAGCACACTCAAACGATTAGCTTTGTAGACAATAATTTGAGTTAATATATTTCAACAAAATAATTATAAATATATACGCAGGCCAGCAGCGTAAATCAGGTAAGAGTTTTGATTCCTTCGTCAAAGTTGGAATAGCACCATGATGGTTTATGTACCTTTTTCCACAGAAAAAATGATTTCCAAAAATCCACCTCGATGAAACCAGTGATGATATTTAGAACATTCAAACAAATATTCCACCTGACAAAATTATTCCTCTGCCAAAAATATCTCTCAAAATCGCTTTTGAATTTGGATAACTGTATGGAGGAACGCTGATGAATAAGGTGGTGGTTGACAATAATTAATGCAAGTAGTACGACGATGAGCAACAACGATATTCCATGGAGGTTGCACTAATATAGCGAATATTCTTTCGATCCTGGTCGAGGTAGCTGTGCTGTGGGCTGTGAGAGAAAGTAGAGATAGTTGTATGCACGCTGGAAAGGTTGCTTTTGCTGCTCATACAATCGACTTTACTTTTTCCATTTCAGGCAGGTTACTCTCTTGCCTGTTATGCACGTTTACTCACTCGCATTCCCTTCCCCTTCGTATCGTATCACTCGTTTCTGGAAGTATATAATATTATGTATTCCCCCAGAAAGTGCACCGTTGTAAAACAGGTCTACGTTGAGAAGTATCAGAATATAGCTTATGTACATATATATGTATCTACATTATAAAACGCCTGTGTGGTTATATGGTTACATGATGCTAAATATATACCTATAAAATAGAGCACAACTCTTGTATCGGTAAAAGTCCACCTAGCTGAAGGAAGTTATATGTGCATACAAGTTTGCCATATCCCAACCCTGTTTTTGCTTTGTGTGTTTTATGGGCTCTATGGACATTCCACTTTCAAACCTTTTTCCTGAATGCTCCTCTCCCGTTTCTCCTTCCAAAACTACTTTGTGTGCTTTCACAGGCTTCGTGTTTGTCCATATACCATGCTTGCTGCCTTTGATTCCCTTGCTTGTTCAGCTAACTGTTATTCATGCTCCATAGTTCTATATTATAATCATAACAAGAATGCATGTGCTACTATATAGTGGCACGGGTGTAAACTGTAAAAGTAAACCACGAGAAAAGAAAGGTTGGAATGTTCTCCGGTACTGTGAATGTCTTCGCAAAGTATCAAAATAATACAGCGTTAACCAATTCCAAGGGCTTCCCATTTGTTTATACATACGGCGATGTACAAAAATACCATTATATACAATAATATATAATGAAAATGGAAGCAGTAGTAGGAGTATATAAATTCTGGGTGTGTAGAAAGCCCTCAAAGTCTATTTGAACGGGAACGGTTATTATTATTACTACTGAACGTCGTGCTTTTGATGACGTACATCAGTAAGAACTTTTTAGGATATATAATTTTTTCTTGCATGTATGGATTCAGAGTGTCCGGCCAAACAAAACAATATTATGATGTTTTGGTACGTTATCGGTGCTTTGTCTCTCCGTTTAAGAATGTATTGCTACCAGCCACCACAATTTGGTTTCCCATCGCCGTCATGTGAGGCAGCATTAGGATTGTGGTAGAGTGAGACCTTTTTTCCTTTTGACCAAATTGTTGACTTTGCTTAATATATAGGATGAAAGTTATCGATCTGGTCATCTGAAACCACGGCCGACCTCTTTCTTCTTCCGTGTAATTTCACTTTTCATTCTTAAACTTTAAGGGCTTGGCGAAAAGTGCGAAAAGTTATTTCAAGCAACTCGAGCAAGAAAAACATACAGTACTATTTATTTAAAGGCAGATTTTTGCAAATTGAAATATAAATAAATACATGCTGGCATATCAAATTGGGTACAACTTAGTACTGATGGCACGATATAAAGCACTCATGTTACGTCTCAAACTATCAGATTTATTAGGGAGATATTCCAAATCCCTGTATTGCGCAATTCACTTTAGAATGCATACCATGTGGTAAAGATATAATTTGTTTAGAGAGCTGAAAACTAAATGACCTGGATTAAATGTCACAGGGATTGTATAATATCTTGCATAACTTATGCTTGCATCATCAATCTGTGAATCACGCACTTTTACTGTTTAAATGCTTATTAACACATCTTGTCAGAATAGGAAAAAGAGTCCCAATGGTAATACCATGTTTAGATGTTAGGTGACCATTTATGCATAGATAAAATATACAGTCATACATTTTCATAGAAAGCAGTTTTACCCATATCACGATGACTTTTCTTTAGTTTACTTTTACTTCCACCTGCGGAGGTACACCCATGCTAAGATCCATGAAAAAAGAGCAAACCTAGAGCGGAACGAGGGAGCAGGGCGAAGGATGGGAAAAGCGTGTGCACGTCGTAGTAAAGATGTACAACTACACATTCCGGCAGATGTGGATTGTGCAAGAGCAAGCAGAGAACTGGAAAGGAAAAAGATGAGACAACTGGAGGAAGGCGGTGGCGGCGACGGGCGGTAGACATGCGTCACTCTGGAGGAGGGCGCACCAGTTCCATTGGCTGAGGAGTCAAAAGCGTAGGTGGCCTATTAATGGATTTATTCTGTGGAAGAAAAGGTCATACTACATACCTGTTCTGCTTGTATTAAGTAGATGCATTATAGCGCCTCAGCGGATGTACACACGATGTACTTTTTGTATCGTACCTAGATCTATTTGTCATGTGTTTCCAAAGAAAGCCAACACTATCGGACCACTTTCCTCGACAGCAGCAAATTAATATGAGAATGAAATATATTTATACATAAATAATAAGAAGTGTATAAAAATGAATCCTTATTTTCGTTTGAGTGAAAAGCTATGGGATTATGTCATGTGCAAGGGTGTGAATGTAGAGAGATGTATGAATATGAATGTCTCGTTAGACAAAGGACGAGACGAGTAATATTATGAATGAACGAAAGGTAGGCAGTATAGCATGCTTTCATCTTTCCATTGCATTCTTGCGTGGGGTTTCCATACAGGACAAGAAAGTATGGTATAAGTATAGTGTAAGATGTAATTAATAAAGAAAAGGGGAAAATTACTTTTTATCACGTTTTCAAGTTCAATGCAACATTATTAGTTCAGCTGTTTTTTCAACTCAGCATCATCACATGCTTGTGTACTATGAATATTTTATTCTTTCTTATTTTAACTAGAAAAACTTCAATTCAACGTTAATATTATTATGTTCATATAAAATGTGGTGGCAAACGATATGGTTAGCTAGCTATTTATGGCAATTGGCTACCTAGTATGTCTTGCCTTTTTGAGTGGCTCTCGAGCATAATAGAAACGAAGCCTGCTGGCATGTAACTAGTAACGGC
>JAHZMV010004267.1:0-12634 GCA_027743765.1 Coecobrya sp. COE2 | reverse complement strand
ATAATTTCATTTCTCTCAGTTAATTTTATTTATAGTACTGCTGGTTTAGTTTTATGTCTATATTTTTGCGATGAATGGAGGTCCAAAGGAAAACTGCAGCTCAACCTAAATAAACTTGATTGGGTATAATATTGATTAGGATTCAAGAGGCGTATGCTGTTTTTTTATTCCCTTCCCTTACATTGTGAATCAGCTAGACTTGTAGTATTTGCTGTATCATCATTGAATGACATTATACTACAGTGCATGTATCGTACACAATTGAATTTCTCTTCAATATTAAATTTTGACATCTTTATAAAAGCTGTCTGAAACTAATATCCTTGCTCCTTTTTTATAAAAAAAGTAAAGTAATGTGTATTATGAGAAATTATTTACTCGCAGAACTTGGAGAAACCCTACAAGACACACTTTTAAAAGTTTAGGGAAGGTTTTCAGGCATAAAAGTTTTTTATGTACGAAACTATTTTGTTGGCAAAACTAAAATACATCCTTATATATTTCTTGGTGTTGTTTGTTTGCTCTGCCACTACTGACACACTTGGACCATTGTCAGTAGAGATTGTACATATTTTATATACATTATATATAATGTGGCTTGGCTATGGCACTTCGTATTAATTTTTTTAGTCAGCATCATCACCGCATCCTGCGAATTGCCGATGATATATACTCTACTGATGAAAGGTAAAAAGGGAAAAATGCCACTCACATTTCACCAATGAGACTTCCACTAATAATATCTAGTAAAATGTGAAAAGTAATTCAATTTTCTCTGCTCTTCTCCATATTACATAGAAAATATATCATACACTACTCCTGATGTACTTTCCAATACAGTCAAGTTTGATGGGTGTATTATGCAAGTGATGAAATCGCAGAGAATGACGGGTATATCTAGTCAAGTCAGTACAATTCATTTCTTCCTCGCGCAAGAGAACAAAATGTAGTATGGCACACTATACGTGCATGGCACTTCCTTGTCGTTATGATGAAGAAAAGGCTTTGTAGCGTTCACATACGCCACCCTAACTTTCAACAAGTCAGCAGAATGACTACATGTTTCTAGAAACGAGAGAACAGTTTCTAGTAGAGAAAACAGTGGCAAGAAAGATGGTACGATGAAGAGATGATAGAAAATGTAGCTCTCCAGGGGATTCAATGAAGTCCTCATTATAGTTCCTGTCTTCATACAAGACTTTACTCCAACAGCAGCACACCAGCCAC
This sequence comes from Coecobrya sp. COE2, assembly GCA_027743765.1. Lineage (NCBI taxonomy): Eukaryota > Metazoa > Arthropoda > Collembola > Entomobryomorpha > Entomobryidae > Coecobrya > Coecobrya sp. COE2. The sequence continues at coordinate 11,407 of JAHZMV010004267.1, read as the reverse complement.
CAGTGCACTTCTTTCTCCTACTATCATTTCACCATCACTGAAAGTAGACAAGACACGTTGATGATGATGATGATAGTGGTGGTGATATGTATTTAGTAGTGGTATCGGTGCAGGCGGTAGAGGTGGTGGTGGTGGCGTGGCGTTGGCGGTGGTAAAATAAATGGTAGTCCTGTCCTTCACCGTCTCCCTCACCGGGAGAATGGAACATGAAGCTTGTGTAGGAGATAAAGCAGACGAGAAAATCAAAATAGGGTATTTCATGTGAGCTTCGTAATATTTCATAGTTGGTACATAAAATAACAATTTTTAAAATACTCTTTTCTATGCATTCAATAACGGTGATTTTGATATTGTGTATGACGACGTATCCACAATAGACCGATTTTCCGTTTTTTTGTTAAATAAAGTTTAGCTCATGGGTAGTAATATTCAATGCTTATCGGAACGGTCTACATGTTACAACTACACCCTTTGGACCAAATCATAAAAGTTTCTCCGAGAAAATACATAAACTCAGTAGTGAGTGCAACTACTAATGATGTCCTTCTTTCTTGCTTTTCATAATGACAAAAAAGCACACGAGTTGGAAGCGATGGAAAGGAAAGTGAAGACGTAGACTTATATCCCAAGAGAAAGCAGAGCATATGGAAGAAACAAGAAAACCGGCAAAACTATAAAGAACTACGCTTGTTATAAATCTACACATTTAATCTGAAAGTTTTGGTAGGGATATAAATATACATTAATATTATGTAAATTTACCGGAGTGGAAAGGGAAAAGAAGCTTACAGTTTTAATTACTCTGAATGTCTTTCTGCCTTCTTGACTCATTGCTGGGATACGACTCGTTAGTCTCCAATGGGCATGTTGGAAAAAGGAACGTGTTTCACTTTTTGTATGCCCTCATATTATATTTAATAATCCGATATTAGGAGAAAAGACTTTTTTACTATAACTTAATGTTACAAAGCTAAGAGTAGTAAAGCCATCAAATCATTTTAGGAGACTACATATTACCCAACACGCATCCAATTTAGTTTATATAACAGAATTTTTGCGCAGATCAAAACTGAGCCTTTTCCAAATCTGTCTATTAAGTTGACTAAAGTACAAGAAGAATTTCGAATTAGGGTAGTAATCTTTTTAAAACTGGAGACGCATTTTCATTTCTCTTTCGTAGAGAAGGTCAATCTCTGTATGTTGGCAATTCCTTTACCTTCAGGCCAATCTTGTGAGATATTTTTTTCTTGGGAGAGATCAGACCAATAGATTATTTTGTTGTTGTTGTACTCAACAGAAGTTCTAGTCCAACTAAATTGACTTGCCTACTCTCACGATTATATAACTACGATGGCAAATGAAGCCATAAACCACAGTATGAAATCAAAATTCTTTCGAGCTGCATAAATAAATGCCTACTCCGTCTGTTATTAAACCAACTGTATAATATTCTTATTGTACAAAAACAAGTTAAAATCGAGGATCTACACGTGGAGCATTGTAGTATTATTTATTTCTTCATCGACCTGAAATGCTGCTGCTTTCTTATTCAAATCTGGGTATTTACAAGAGCTATACAAGATTATGAACAAAGAAACTAATTTGCATCCGGAAAAGACTAGGGACTAGGGATGAATGGCGAACAGAAATGAATTGGATACTCTGCTGTGTAACGAAATGGAGAATGGATTTTGTAGTTTACATACACAGGTATAGGTTCGCATTTAGTATTTCAGCTCGATGAAGGTGAACTTGCATCGATATCATTGAACGTCGATATGTTATATAACCTATAAAGTTGTATTAACATTTTGAGAGAAAGTCAGAAAGAGAAACTAAAATCTTTCATACAGCTCATGTTGAAACAGTCTGAGATGCTGGATGTAGGTCTCGATGCAATACAATAAGTAATATTCAAGTAGAGAGGACGACTGTTCCGGTAGAATTGTTAGTTTTGAACAAAAAATTAGGTATATCCCAGACTACACTATCTTAAACTCCTTCAACATAAAAGACACCAAAGTATAATGACTTTTTTTACAACATATACATACCTAAAATGTACATTTGCATGAAATCGAGAAGCAACCATTTCTCTTACTCTGGTCCAAACGAAATACGTACAGGTATGTAGGTATTTTTCACGGAAGACTGACTGAATACAGAATACAGAGAAGATGAATATGGTGATTGAAAGTAGAGAATTCAATCCAAAAAATCGCTTGTTCCGCTTCTCTGGCCGAGGCGATTGAAGCAAAAAAAAACTTTCTTAAAATGCGCATTACATTTGAATCCGTACGGGAGAAAATAGTGCCTAGGTATTTTCCCTTCGATTAGATCTATAAAGAGATCATTTTATTCTGACTGGCTGGATAAAATATTGCCAGGCAGGTACACAGCAGTCATCTGCAAGAAACTTTTTTCCTGATCCTAACTTTGTCCAGACAGCTTTACAGTTTCCTACCACCGGCATGTTCCTCCGTAGTTTTAAATTAAATATAACAATGACGGTTTGTTCATTGTAGGAGCGAGTAGGAGAAGTGGAATAATAATACACTTAAAGTATTCTATCACACGTTCCATGTCTAAAATGTGAAAGGTAACAACAGATCAATAAATGTTCAATGCTTTCCAATTTTATACCATTAGATGGATATCAAATACTTCACAAAATGTAAAATTGAATAATAGCCAGAAAATGTAAAAAGGACTGGTATAGTGAGAGGAGACAGGCTCCTTCACAAAAAAGCACACGACTCCCACAATCCTTTTCATTTATTGCTAAAAATTATTTTTGAGTAGTTCTGTATAAATTGAAATATGTCAGAGATGTGACGTTTTTATCTATAAATACAACGGCTTGGTTTTCCCCTTTGTGTGATTGTACACAAAAAGGTATACAGGCACAGCGGGGCGGTGCGAGACGTTTATGGTTTAAATTGAAATGATTGCAGACAACAAACAAGGAAAACATGCTGGAAACTTCATTCCAAATTTGATTGCGCAGAAGTAGAAATTTGCCAAGTTAGATGTAAAATTGACATTTTTTCCACGCCAGAATTTGCTCAACCATAACTGCAACTTCCTTTTCCTCCAGTGGACATTGTGTCTATCTTACATTCCACATAAAATAGCAAATTGTCCTTTATAAATCGCTTTGTGTATCTACCCTTGTGATTTATTACTTTGATTTGTATGTATAGTTGATGGAAAAGTTATATTCTATCGATTATGTTGTGTGAACATACGTCCCTCCTTTTGTTGTTGTAGATAATGCGAATTTCACTGATCCAGCTCTTTCTTCGGACTACTTTTTGTCACGAGAATCTCCAAACTGCTCAGACTCTTCACACAATGGTGAACCTCCGCACAGTCCGTATTATACACCTGATGTGTCCACAGTGAAGGAAGAGATCCGGTGGGGATTCATGCTCCATTCATATGGATTTGCTTGCATGTTTTTCTTTTTGGCATTTTATGCCTTTTTCTCCATCCTCAACTTAAGGTAAGAGTACAAAAAAGTCCGTGTGATATGCATTTTGATACGATCTGGGTACCAACCAACTACTTGCCGCGTGCTGTCTTGTCTTCATGATGCTTGAATAAATATGATCTCACATGGGTAATAGTAAAGTAAATAAACACAACAGGATGGCACATACATCAGGTAAGTGAAAGTACCAGAGGACAACAAGTTGGTAAAGTAAAAGATAGTCAAAAAAGTCAAAATATGTAATGTTGGGCACAGAGCAGAAAAAACTTTTACTTGTCCACAAATTGCAATTGCAAATGTCAATATTAGTGGTCACTATTATTATATAAAGATATTATACTAATGTTGTATTTGGATTGAATATTGTTTCCTTTTTCCACTTTATTTGTTGATTCCCTGTATATTCTCGCTTGTGTCTTCACTGCTGGATTAACTTTTCATCAGATCTCAATTGTCCACTCGACCGTACATGTCGACGATAAACAGTTTCTTATGTCTGCTTGGTATATGTCGATCTGGAGTGCTGTTCATCGACCCTTACGGGCTCCAAAAGGTTAGAAAACATATATATTTTTTATAGTTTGTTATATGGAATACAAGATACAAACCTTACAGGGTGGTTATTGATGTGTGTACAAGTTATCAAGGGCCAAAACTGTGCTCCAATTTTTCTCTTTATTTATTTATTATTTCTCACATTCTTTTCCGTACACTACAGATTCTTCAACGATAGGATCACCTAAAAACTCCCAAGTATTCCATTTATTTATTTATATAACGCGAACGTTGAAACATAACCTGAACAAGAGAAAATCATAAAAACCTTTTCATTTAGTGTCCTTCATTATCAGAATTTGTTCTCTTCGTTATTCTCCCTGTTTTGGAGGAAGGCTGTATGGATGAATTAGTACAGAGAATGAGCATGATATAGAAAATGATAATGTGTGAGCAACTTTTAGTTCACGTCACGTTTCCCTTTGTTCTTCCCAATAAGAAAAGTTGTAAATAATGTGTGTGTGCTGATGGTGTGCAGTGCACAATGCACACACCCACTAGTGAACACACGTTAATGCATTGATGACTCTGCCACAGTTGAGTAAAGGAAAGGCTTAATCTAATCCTAATTGTATTTCAGACAATGAAATCAGTGTGCTTTTTATTCGATGAAATTTTTAGTCTCAAATCTTAACGAAATTGTTGATGCTTTAACAATGACAAGACAAAAATGTCTTTTCGCTATAAAATAAATGAATGAGAAACTATAAAATGTTGTAAGCGTAATGAGATAGAAACCTATATTAAAATGACAAGTTGGTTGGCTTTTACTATGGCTTGAAATAAATTGAACAAAAACGAGTATATGTTTATCTATACTGGAGTCACAAGTTACTTCAACGTAACAAAATCCAAGAGTTGTTTGCACATATTCTGCATCTTTTTTAGCATGGAGTGTAGTGGTGAAAATTGTGAAAAGTTGAAGAAAACTGGAACAGCACACAATGAGCAAATATAAAACACGCAACCCTACACTCTTCTTCATCATCATCAGCCGCAATTATCAGGCGTTTTCCACTTGGCTGGCAATGTCAGTGTAATTCGCAAAGTCAGAAATATCTTCGCTACACAAGCACTAACAATGTAAAACTATTGTAAAATCTAACCGCGCATGCATGTGGAAATTTTTTGAGTTCTAACTATACAAACTAACTACAAGTCGAGTCTATGAATAAATATATCAGATTTATAAATTTAGGCTGAAGTCTTATTTTACTTTTGTTTTGAAAGACCCATCAGATTAGGTGAGTTTCACATGCTAGGAAATTCATTTTATCATTTAAATATCCTGTGTTTTAAAATAGACTTGGAAATGTTCATTTGTCTCCCGATAAAAAATTGATTCATTGTGTTACACTATGAGAATTTACAGATGAGCAAACAAATTGACAGAGAGGAATATCAAATAGAAGTTTAAATAGCTACCTACTAACAATTTATTGAAACTCATTGTTCAAGCGTCACTAAATTGGCATACTATTGAGAGGGAATTACACTTTAGGGATTCGATAACGGAAGGGAAAGCATTGTGTAATGTATGCTTTGTCATGGAAGAATTTCTCGCCTTTGGAAGTGGCAATCCAACACGCGCGTGTCAAACAGTACGTGATTGATGGACAGGGACGTGATGTGTAGAAGAATTTATTTTTGCCTGAGTACACAAGAAGACCACCATAATCCTTTCTTTTATTCCACTACTTTTTTTGCGCTGATGGCTTATACGATCGTGATGATCGCGAGAAACATATGCTTATAGTGACTAATGTAAATCGTCAACAGATAATCTTTTTATAACGCTTATATAATATGTATGGAAAGGTGGGAGTAGAGTCTGTGAATGCAACCGTATGCTCATGGATGTGGCGATTTTTGGTACAATGAGAAGGCGATTTGGTTCGCTGGTCTCTTGATATGATGATGTGGAAACGCATAACATTATGAAATGATAAAGGGAGAAGTAAATTTATACTCGCAACTCTATATAGATAGCGAAAACCTAGATAACTAAAAAACTAAAGCACAGCTGCCTGTTTGTGGTTCTAGATTTTATAGGAAAATTTTACTTTCACCGTTTGCCCATGCACAAAAACTTTCCCCTTTTTATGCCTGCCATGAACTCAAACAAGTATACATGCATGCATGCAGGTTTGCTAAATGCAACGATATCTTCGTATATATGATATGATGAATTTTAATCTGGTCATGTAATAATACGGGTGGATCTATATGGCCTGTACATAACCTGAATAATAAAATATAATATGAAATGAGTGAAATGATATCCCACTTTGTTATTATATTTGGTTTCTGGCTTTTTCCCACAGACTTTACCACCACTTCTTGGTTCACTTCTCTGGGAACTAGGTTATCCTTGTCTCATATCATCCTTCAGTCTCATTCAAATTGCATTCCTACAACTGACTCAGGTAAGGTATACTTATGAAATGTGGTGGTGGTGGTGGTAGTGGCGAGGAGAGAAAACAAATTTTTTGAGGCTTTCTCCTCTTCTAAATATTCCATCTCAAAAACATTTGCATAATAAAAAATTTCTAACCCATAAAAGTTCCTATGTCCTTGCCAGGCGAAAAAAAAAACACAAGTAAACCATGCGTGAAGACAATAACACTAATAATCATGTATTCGTTGCAAGAGTTTTTGTAGCCAACAAAGTTTTTTTTGTCTGCATAGAGTAGTGTTTCATGAGACGATCATGGTACATTTTTATGTTTCATAAATCGCCACTGAATGTGCGTACTTTCCTTTTTTATACTTAATGTACTTTTTTATTAGGTGGGTGTAAGTCTAAATGTAAAAATATGGTCGCTTTCTTGATATTCTTCCGAGTTGTTTTCTCCACAGCTGAATATATTTTTTTGTCCTGTGAACATTACTCGTAAAAAGCTGGATGTTGTCGCCTTTCCGCACAATAGTTTTTGTTTGACCTTTGTAAATACACTTTTTCCCAAAAAAATATGTGTCAATTTACCCCTAAAAATGTATCCTTGCCCTTATAATGTTGCATTGTGCTAAAGTGCCATATTCCATATTGTTTCCGTGTAAAGTAAAATCAGTAAAATAAATTTCCTCTCCACAATGACAATATAATCAACTGATTATATCGTGCATATATAACAAGTACTTTTGTGAGTGTTGTTGTAATTTGTGTATTGTGTGACTAGCCCGTACCGCAGCATAAACTGTGCCAAGCGCAAACTTCACCTGACTCTTCTTCCGTCTTCGTTATTTCACAATGGAAGTACGAGAAACCCTATATGGTATTCTGCAATTTCTCTCTCATTAATATTTTCCCTATAAGTATATACTTAGAGTTTTAGTCAGATTGTAGCAAAACTCTGTAGGATATTAGTAGAATAATAATAGTACTTTTTGAGATTATAGTATTAAATAATGAGTATCATTACTGTTTCACAATGTTACTAAACTCGCACAAAAGATATTTTCACTTTTAAAACATGAATCCTCTGATATAAATTACTTTTTGCACTGTAAATACAAATCTATATTTCTCTCATCATCGTTAATAACAAACGCACTATTTCCATCTTGCATTCAATATTAATTTTCTTTTTATTGACTTTATAGCAAACGGTAATAGCTATGAAAGCAAACTTGTTTGTCATTAAATTACATATTATAAATTTTTTGTTAAGCATGCCAGCCAACAACTCCCAGAGATGTAGGATGGGATGATATACAAATGCTGTAATCCCTTCTTTTGAACTAATCATCTTTGTACATACAAAAGTTTTCCTTGTATAGTTTCCTTGCAGAAGGAAATCGAGTCCAAATTGATCTCTCTCTTTCTCTCTCTCTAGAAAGTTTCAATTTATAACAGGTTTTGAGAGATGTACATACATGTTCCCAGCTGTGTGGTGTGCATTTGGGATCTATCCTACTAACACACTATAAATCACAACATAACAAGAAACATAAAAGTTTTCCTTGAAATTGTTATTATGAGTATTTCCCTGCACTATGCTTCCAAAACATCGTTATATTTAATTTCAACCTTTTCCGTATCACGTAGCGTGTTTGTTTATCCCTTCGGTTGAAGAGGCATAGAGTTAATATTAGAGAAAAAAAAGTTGTCATTTTTAATCCCAAACTTTCGCTCCCAAATGCTTCTTCGAAACAATGTTTAGAGCACACTGTACTTTTTTAAATTAGAACAAAAATTGTAAAAAATGTGTGTAGTGACTCTATCATTTCCTTACATTTTCTCTTTTTACTCATCCATTCGCTCTTCTTGCTATATATTATCCTCGTGTGTACTAGTAAATTAGAATTTTCAACACTACGAAATAGTCAAACTTTTTTTCTTTCCTGCATGTAAATTAAATGTTTAGTAGATGTGAATACCTACACAAGAACTTTACTTTGTATCTTATTGCTTGAGTCTAGTTCTTTTACACTACTCCCCGTTTTTTATGTGCTCTAGTAGTGGTTTTTTGATCCCCTCTGTATCTTTTATTTCCTTTTTTCATGTCTTCTAGTAAAGGGAATAAACTTATATAAAGCTGTCTGTTCAGTTAGAGGACGGCAACACATGGCACACATGAATGAAATGAATGCATAACAAAAAAACTGCGTAGAAAATGTTGCCAAATTGTTTTGCATTTCGCCTTTTGTTTTTTATAGAATTCATTGCGAAAAGAATGTTGGACCAAAAAAAATTAGTCTAGGATCGTAAAACACAACTTTCTAAGTGATGTAACTCATCGTAAAAGTTCAACCGCAAATATAAAAATTTATTTTCAAGTCACGTCTTTGCAACGCTTATTTATTTACTGTTTAGTTTTTACTGCTTTCTCCTTGTTTGATTTTGTGGTTTTAAATTTGTAAAAGGTGAATTTCAAAAGTACATGAAAAAAATGTTCGAGTGGAGGCGGTGGGAAAAATATTAATTGCTTCACACGTAAAACGATATACTATGTTCACCATGTTCGGAAGCACGTTTCCAAATCATGGCAAATGGTAAAATGTAATTTTTAATTTGAAGGTATGGAAGATGTAACACATTGCCTTATTTTCTTTTTTAAACTTCCTCATAACATTTCAACATAGCAGCTTGACCTGGGACCGGAAAGGTTGCGGAAGAAAACATGTCTCTCTGTGGTTATAACTGTTCATTTTGTCTCTGTTATCGCATCCGCCATTTACACCAACATAAACTTCGATCTTGGTGTAAGTACAGTAAGTATCGGTTTTGCGTAATTGGAATTGAAAATTGTGACATATTTGTAAAAAAATCATTATCGTTATACTAACAAATGACGTCTTTTACTGTTATATAAGCATATTATTACAAAGTGGGAGTAGTAGACTCAAAAATGAAATTTGAGTTGAGAATAGAATTCAAAAGTTTCTACTCAATTTCAAGTTTAGGTACTTATTTCCTAACTACGACTATATTGTATGAACTCCACGAGGGTTAATTGTTGTTGTGCAATACTTGTCCTTTTTTTACATGACAGCTTCATAGCACGGCACTTTCTCTTTTGGGAAAGTTAGCTTTTACTTTTACTTTTGATTCATTTCCTGAAAGTTTTTTTTTTCTAAAAGGTTCATAGCCACAACCCCCATAAATCAATTACAAAGCTGTCGATGCTGATGATATGATATTAAAAAAGTTTCAAAGTTTCTTAAACGTCCCTCACGCCTGTACATTCTCCCACTGGTATTTTTTGACAAGCATTGAGTGAAAGTGGCACGGACTCTATTTCTCCTACTTTCACTTTCTCCACGTTTTCTCTTCCACTTTTTCACTGGTCAGAGGTTATTTTTATAGAAGGCAGTAACCTATATCTCGTAAAAATCATATATATTTTGTTTGCTGTTGGAAAACATTTCCAGATCTTAAAGCTGATGACGCAACTTATTTTTACAACATGGGGACTTTTTCTCTTTGGATCCTTTCTCTACGCCGGGAAAAGAGTACTAGGTGTGATGACTGGAAGTAGCAGCTCCTCCAATGAAGGTTCCTCCATGACTAGTCATAATGACAAGGGTAAGAACAAGAATACATAACGAACTATTTTTGTCTAAAAATATGCTCAACCATTATTCTCTCATGTAATCATATGCAAACTCTAACGTTAATTTACACTCCCATTTTAATGGAGGCATCTTGAATTTTCCCCTTAATTCCCTTCGTCCTTAAGAGACAAATTACCATCATATAACAAATCATGGTTGCATATCTCCCTGTTTATACACCTACTTACTTCTTATTTGTGAAGAGCACTCCTACACTCTTTATATTTGTATTTGGTTACCCAACATTTTCGTTTGACGTTACTTTCACAAACTGAAGTGAATGCTCTTTTCATCTCTCTGTTTATACAAACTCTTGTGTAGGTATGCACTTACTTATAAGAAGTGCTAACGGAAGAATGTTCTAAGCTGTCTTTTGCTCTTCTTCTTCTTTTCTTAAAGCTATAAATTAATCCAACTCTCGAAGGACTGGGAAGGAGAAGACGAGTTGAGATGGAAAAGTTGAGTGAGTGAAAACGAGCAAAATTCTTGCTAGCTCTCAAAAATGTTAGACAGGGAAAAAAGCAAAGATATCTAAAGAGAGAGGAAGCCCACGGTGAAAGGAGAGAAAGCAAGACGTGAAAAATTGTGTAAAACCTCACACAAACTAACATATTATTGCGACTTTTTACGTTCTTTTAACACACATTATCCGGTAGTACTACATGTTTACTCTTGTTGGTTTATTATTAGTATTTACCCCGGCAGTATTTCTGTTGGTTGGCTGTTGAGAACCAGTTCACGTCAACAATTTATCATGTACTCTCTTGCTTTCTGACAGTCGGAAATTATTGCTAGATTCATTTCAACGAAAAAATGACACACAGAAAAAGTCTGTGCACTGATAATAGGAAATAGTAATATGGGATAAACAGAAGAGAAGTAATATGAACCGTACAAATGGCAAGGCTATGTTACGTAATTGGCTTGTTGGGTTGTGTAAAGGACAGTGATAAGGCTGATGTTTGTATGCTTTCCAGTTCCAGGCACAGTTAAGGAGCAGGAAAGAGCTCGTTTATGCAATTTAGTTAGATGGATGATATGATGATGAAGTGTGGTGAAAATCCCTACGAGCATTTTCTAAGTGAAGCTTGTCTTGTGGATGAAAATGAGACGCCAAACTGCTGATATATTGGTCGGTAGAAAAAAAAAGAGAAAGTGAAGTGAAATGTGAATGGATCATGTAACTTATGAAAGGAAGCCTTGCGTCCAAGTGAATTGAATAAGTTTTTCTATCAAATACAATAATGTAATGTAGGATATGATATGATGTGGATGCCGATGAATGTGGGTGGCGTTGGTGGT
>JAHZMV010004266.1:0-17197 GCA_027743765.1 Coecobrya sp. COE2 | reverse complement strand
TGGAATTGGTAGTGTCCAGTCAATACTATTAAAAGTAGTAACAGAGTTGACGATAATTGGGGAGGAAGAAGACAAGAGTTTTAATAGCTGTTATTCAGCACAATAACAGGGAAGTATATTTGCAGACCCTTTCGGTAAATAATCAAGTGTATTCAACGTATTCATCTCATACAATTCAGTAAGCTGTCTCGCAGCCACCATCATCATCAATAGCAATAAGAGAAAAAATACCGCGTGCTGCATTTACTACTGATACGGAACCCCGAATGAAATAAATGCACAGAAAGACAGTGGGAAAAGTAATAAAGTACACATAGATATAAAGTTGCAAATATCACGTTTCATTTCATTTTATTTACCATGCCGTACCACATGCCATGCCATCCTCCCACACGCTTTTCACCATACACTTATTATTGCTACACAATGGTTTTTACTCCAACCGAAACTTATTCATTTTAGTGACTGACTACTTACAGTTCACACTCTACCTACTAGATAAGTTCCTTTCCCACCATTCCATCTGCGTGCCACCGTTGGACTGGATCGATTTTCTCGTAAAATTTCCTTATTGCTTTGCAAGAATGAATATCATGCGGATGGTGACGCATGCATCTATTAAACACATAATGCATACTAACGTACGTATACGCATGGATGATTTTCTAGAGACTCTGGGAACAGCACATACTAGTCGACATAATGATAAGCGGTTCTTTCTATCCACAATACATTACATAGAACAACAAAGATTGTCCAAAAGTTCGCATTTAATTTTTGTCTGAATTAAACCGTGATGGTGACAGTATAACAGCTAGCAATAATGGACATGAAACCATACCTGCTGTATATAACATAATGCTACTATGCTTGTTTGGTTGTTTGATTCATTTCTCATTTTTCAAGGCATAGCATGTAGGTATTACCTTTTAAAGGTGACTGAATAGAAACAAGTTTCCCAAAGAGAAAGGGGTAGGTGCCAATCCTGCATGGATGATTTTCCAGAGACTCTGGGAACAGCACATACTAGTCGACATAATGATAAGCGGTTCTTTCTATCCACAATACATTACATAGAACAACAAAGATTGCCCAAAGTTCGCATTTAATTTTTGTCCGAATTAAACCGTGATGGTGACAGTATAACAGCTAGCAATAATATACGGTACCATACCTGCTGTATATAACATAATGCTATGCTTGTTTGGTTGTTTGATTCATTTCCCATTTTTCAAGGCATAGCATATTACCTTTTAAAGGTGACTGAATAGAAACAAGTTTCCCAAAGAGAAAGGGGTAGGTGCCAATTGCCAATCCTGTGAGAACAGCAAAAACATTGTCGGGAAGTATAGTTGCTTTGTAATATCTGACTAAGCATCGGTTATTCCACATAATGTAAAATTATTATGGGCTATAATCGTCAGTGTATATGATTTGGCTAGGCAAAGTCGAACATGATTGTTTGTGTTGCCAGCCAACATGAGTTCACTGGTCATCACTATCAAGATTTATTAGAACAAATGTATCAGCAGTATGTATCACTATTGTTTCACATAAAGATTAATTGAATTTCTTGGATTTAGGATAATTAGTAAGGATTTTGATGGCGATATATAGAACAAGCATATGTTGGTTGCTGTCCTGTAAAATATTAACAAATAGAATAGAATAATGCTGGCTTGGAGAAAGCAGTGAGTACTTGCAATCAAATATTATCAACCTCGCTATAAAATTGATAATGTATTATTGCGAGATTGAATACTACAACGCAAGAACGCAACGCAAGTACATATTATGCACATATACAACATACCACGGTCATACAGCAAGTGAAAACCCATTAGTTCATATCTTTTGAAGTTACTCTACAGTACCCATTGTTTTAACGTAAAATCTGATGGTGATATGATGGCTTCACAGTTGACTACTGTTTTGTGGCCCAAGTGATGAATTTATGATGATAACATTCAACCATTTCAATAGCATATAGAACCAACCTATTACCAAATTAAAAGAGCCTGTGAGGGTGGATGTATTGATTACAAGAGCAGAGCATATAAGCAAAAATAAATTATCCACATGTCACTCATAGAAATAGTCTGACTGACAGCATGTCTGACTTACCGGCGACACTGAAAAGCAATAGAAGCAATAGCAATAGAACGACTACCTTGTAGTGTACCTATTTGCATTTGGGTGCAATGTATTATCGCACGAAAACATACGCACGTCACGGCATTAAGCTGTTAATTACAATTTTATCAAAAATTCAAATATGAATATATGAAAAGTAACTGCGGAGTGTACGTCTCCAGATGAATGGAAGAAACCGCAAAAAGTAAAATGAAATATTACGCACTTTATGTCAAATGTGTGGTTTTCCGGGGGGTGAGAAAACCGACGATTAAATCATTAAATGCCCATATATGCTACACACACTAAACATTTCTCGCCAATAACTAAGCATCTGAATGTAGAATGAAGGTAAAACATATTAAACCCCTTTTCATTTATATTATTATACTTTCAGACACGCATATTTGACATGCACCAGGTGGTGACAAATACTTAAAGTTTCAAAGAAATTTTTAGAAAGCAAAATAATAAGTGATAAGAGGTAGATTAAGTTAATGCTAACTTCTATAGAGTTAGGTTTAGGTATGAATAGTATTTTAAATGATTCATAACGGAGCAATGACTATGTAACTTTCTCACATGAACCATCCAGCACTTGCAACAACCCTGTTTTAGAGTAGTTCAGTGGACTTGGATAAGCACCCACTGGACTAAACTAGCTAATATGTATTCGTAAAAATATATGTTGAAGGGATGACTTAAAATGATTTTTTTGCTAAAACAAGAGAGAACGTGCTTGTGTTGTATATACATTCATTGATACATTCCGTGTCTGCTTATGGTAATTAATGAATGCGTTTACGTGAAATTCATACTTCATAAGCTGATTTTATCTCAAACTAAGACTTTTACCGTCTCAAATTTTATTGAAAAAATCGTACATTTGTTGATTAATCCCCATATTTGGCTGTTTGAATATGAATAACTAATTATAAAATATGCGTCTCCACTCTTTACACACGTTTTTCAGGAATAAGTGATTATATTGCGTGATTCACACTTCCTTTCATTGCATGTTCAAAAAGTAAACAATGTTTCGTCCTACATGATTTTAGAGCAATGATTAGAATAATATGTGCAAACTTTGTTTTTTCGGTAAATGCGTTGGTGGAACCAGGGGTTAATCATGCACAAGGAGTTTGCATAGTTTGGAGATGCAATGTTTCCATTGATGAAGGCGGTATCATTTTTATTTACGAATGGCCATAAGGTAAAATTTAATTTTGAATGAGATATCCGGTACCTATGTATGGAATTGTTTAATTAAAAACTTCAAAAACGGAAGAATGGGTTGAATGAAGACAAACGCTGAAAAATTATTAATTAGGGTTTGGGTTACAAGTATTTGCATTGTTCAATCTGTAAACCATATTATTGTTGCCTTTTTTGTAGTTTTTGGAGCTTGTAAGGAGTAGTCCATTCGTGAACGCATCATTACCGTGGCGTTCACTGACCTTGTTTGCCCCAACCAACACTGCGATTCGTGAACATCTTGGAAATCGTGGCAAGATTGATAACTACACTGTGACGTATCATTTAGGTGAGTACATAATTTACGATACATGATTCTCAATTTTAGCAAGAGTCCCATAATTGTGTATATATTTTGTATTGAACATTAACCGTCAACGGTCAACCACATTGATGTATATACGCTATTTTCAGCAAACGTTGCGAAAAAGACATCTGAATTGGAGGAGTTTATATCAACCGAGCTGTCGGGAAATCCCCCAATTTGGATAACAAGAACTACCAGAAATGAGATCTTCCTTAATGATGCCAAGATAGAACAAAACCGGAAAGATTTCTTAGTGAAAAATGCACGCGGAATGGATCAGGTTCTTCATATAATTGACCGTGTTCTTGAGCCCTCCGTTCCAGAGTCCAGCGACTCCAATTTAATAAATCCAGATGCGAAAAAATTCTTGGAACACTCATCCTCGTACAACATTACTGGACAACATAGTATTACGTAAGCAAACGCATCTCCAGAGAGCTACAAAATACCATATTTTTTCCTTATTTTACAAAGCCGATTACTGATCCGTAACTTGATGTGTGTTTCATTTCTAAAGAAATTTTGCGAGCAAAGCCAAGCAACTTAACAAGTTAGACATGTTCAAGACGATCGGACGGCACACATTTTTTATCCCCGTTGACGAGGCATTTAAAGTAAGTTTGATGTGTAATGATCTAATGCGCTAAACAAAATACCATTTTGTACATAAATACGTGTGTCCAATTACGCACACCTCGAAATTATCTTCATATTTGGAAACACGACGAGATATCTTCAGGAATTTTAGGGACCATTACCAACATTCCTTATAGTGGCGAAACGACCAAACTTCAAAGGTTGCCATTATTGGTACCTGGTACATGGGGTATTTTGTTGTTAAGCCTTTAATTTGACGATGCATTATCATTTTGATTATTCTTATATACCTAAATACATACATAAACTCATAACACCTACCTACCGACAAATGAATGCATATTTTTACTCAAGAATGTGTTATTGATGCAACTTGGTTTATTGTCAACAGCGCATTCAGCTGAACACTGTAGACTCGAAAGTCATCGATGGGCATGTGATTCCAAACCATGTCATCTTCCTCAGACCAGTCGAACTTCGGAGAAGATACGAAACTGCAGCATTTTCTTCAAACCTACCGGTGTTCGTTGAATTCGATCGTCCAGAGAATAGCGACGGAAGGTGTACGTGACAAAAATGAAAATATACTCTAATATTAGGAAAAAATTTCTTTTTTCTTGCCTTTCCACACCTATTCAATATTATTACCCCCTACACGGAAAAAGGATGAAAGGAGATGATGATGATAATGCATAATTTTTGTGAGATTGCACTTTTCCAAGCCCGATGCTTCCTTATAGCCACATCTTACCCTGTTCTATGTATAATAATCATTGAGAGCATTTTTGTGCGTATAATGGCCATTCTTTTACGTTGTAGTTTACTGCTATATTTTTATATTATATTTTCTTAGTAGCAAGTAATATCTTATAGTTGGAGCATGATTACAGAGTACTTTTTTATTTATATTGCTGTTGTGCTCTTGTATTCTTGACTAAACCTGTATTTACATAATCGGGTTAGGTATTTGTATTGTGAAAGACGAAAAATAATCAAATATTGTCCGTGTGCACAGTTTAAGAGCCTAAGCACGCAGCAGCTCTCTTTTCCATTGTACTCTTTTTTCTTCAGTTTTTTTCTCTTTCTCTCTCGTATTGATCATGATGACGGTGATGAAATGATAGTGGCATAGTAGATGTTGCATGTTGTAATAATGATGATAATGGCAAAAATGACTTTGGATTGAACCCCTCCAGGGATCGTGAGGAGTGACACAGCCGCAGACGGAGATGCTTTTGCAAACCTCTCGTCGTAATTGACTCAACTGTTTATGATACGATGGCGGTAAGTCAGTTTGTCATTTTGATTGCCTTAAATCGGCCTTAATAGGCATAATTATGGATGGATGTTGTTGGTGATGAGTTGAAGAGTAGCAGAGGACTCTTTTTATATAGCTTGTCATTTAAAATGGCTTACACGTACATACACAGAGATTTTTAAAGGTAAATACTAC
This sequence comes from Coecobrya sp. COE2, assembly GCA_027743765.1. Lineage (NCBI taxonomy): Eukaryota > Metazoa > Arthropoda > Collembola > Entomobryomorpha > Entomobryidae > Coecobrya > Coecobrya sp. COE2. The sequence goes on along the minus strand of JAHZMV010004266.1, from coordinate 11,453 downwards.
ACACATACCCGTTATATAGGGCATTTTGGTTACAGAATAATGGACTTGGTTTTTAGTTTGATGGGCTACTACTGAAAATGTTTATGTGTGAACATTTTGTCTCTTTAATAGAATGTCGGCGGCATCGTGTATAAAAATATATTTTTATCGTGCCTTACCATTTATTCAACCATATCTGTTTTAAACAATTTTTTATTACGCTATCATTATGGATATTAGACTTGCTTCACTTTATTAAACCCTTTTCACAATACGGTTTCAGTATCAAAAATTTTCTTTTGTAACTCTTTTCATATTTAATATACGGTTCCTCGATGTTTGTCTTTTGAATTACCCATTCAAAATTTGTATTCTCGTATAATATTTTGTTTGTAGATTGTGATACTGGAATTATGATAATATTATTATCACTCTTTTCTAAAATAGTTTATTCTTTTCATTACTTTGGCAGTCTTTATTTATCTAAAGCGGTTGAACATAAAAAAATGTACTGTATAAAATTGCATGATCATTCGTAATTCGTCCTCTACTCATGGAATTCGTACTGTGAGATAGTATATAAGAAACATGAATATGAACTAAAAAATAAGTTCAAGTCAGAATATTCAATACCTATCAAGTCACTTTGTACTTTATGCACAATTTTTTCATGATCTCCTGATTTACTTTCTCTAAATGAATTGCCGAAAAGAAAGGATGACCATGCAAATTTATTCGAAAATCTAATAAGTATCTAACAAGAGCTTGAGAGCACTCTTCAATGTGTTTAATAATGACTAAGCTCTTGAACGGTTTTACTCAGGGTTTGTTGTTGATGTGTTGTGAATGAATGCTGTGATTATGTTGTGCATATAATAAATAACATAATGTGATATAAAATGTGAAAATAATGTGATGTGATAATGATGTGACAGTAAAAACAATATTCTGATACGGTTTTCCTTTTTCATGATTGGCTGGAATTTGGTCTCTGAATTACCTTCTCTCTCTCTCTCTCTGTATCTCTGTCTCTGACTTCTACACTACTTCTGTGCGTACGTTTGTTCGTTCGTACTACTTCTTCGGCGAAATATATAGGGCGAGAATTTATCTAATGCTGGCACTGTAAGTCACTAACTCATCTCCTTTCACTCTGTCGCACTTGATTTTACTACACACATAAAAACACACTTATACGCAAAATACAACCATTTATAGAGCTAGAGCTATACACATAAAGCTATGCAGGCTATACAGCTACACACTTCACTTACCTTTAGACGCCATACCTCACATAAAAATGTAGTTTATATGAGTTCCTTTATGATTAACAACAAAAGCAGCATCATTACCAAGTTGGCAAAGTTAAAATTAAATTGATACAACAAATTCGAATTCTTTTTAAAAATATTGCCTAACAATAACAATGTATAGTTGTTGCTGCTTTTGCTAATGCAGAAATTTATGAACAGATTATGAATACATTTTTGCCTGCAGTTATAATTCACTCAATTAGGCTGTTCAAAAACGAAGTAGCTTTAACTACACTGATCCTCCCTTTTAATTTTCACAAAAAATATACACACCCAAATATTATCCTTTGTTAGAATATTTTCACTCATAAAAGTAACCCTGTTCTTATTTATTAGCTATCATCCTCACGCTCTTGACTGTGCTTCAAATGAATGCCAAGAATATAAGTATAGTAAACCCAATCAGTTAACAACATTTTATGCAATTATAAGCATAACAGTAGGATACCCTCTAATATCTATATGTACATTATACAGAATAACATTTTCTATCTGTACTCACAACCACGAGCCAGTTTCCATTTCTGCCTTTTCTCTAATCGAAATAATTTGCTCTGGTATTTATAATTGTTGCTGCTGCACGATGATGATGCGACGTGTAAAATTGTGCGCGACATGAATTCCATGTTCAACCGTACGTTCAGCTTTTGACTTGGCTAAATATGGAAAAGAATATACCTGAAAGAATGCACTCCTATCCTGGCTGGTCGTAAAAGAATGTGAATATTTAATTATGCATGACAAGTTAAATTGCTGTAGATTTGAATGGATTGATGGACATTAGATGTAGCATTTCTAGTGGCTAGTTTTTGCTGTTATTATTAACGTGTCTACTGTTCAGACTGTAATGCGGGTAGTTAGTTCCCTCTACATTCCTGTCTAGTGAAGCATGGGAAAGACGGTGAGATTATGTTACCAACATATATGCTAACCAGTAGTAGCCGTTTTATCGGAGAAATGAATAAACTCTTACTATCATATAATAATAGTATGTGTACATGATTTGAAGACGACAAGCTACACATTTATACACAAAATATTAGAATTGTAACTCAAACAGAACACACAAACAGTTAACACTATTTACCTCTTTTATATCATAATGTTGTAAATATATTTTTGGAATGTTTTTGTATACAATATTTTTAAAAATCGAGTGGACAGAGATTGTTAGGAAATACAAACCTCAAAGTAGATTCACGTTATTACTAATTAGTATTATGTATGTACTTAGAGGTTAATATGTGTGCTAGATGTAGGCCATTTAACATGAGTAGCTTAATGATTTATTATTGAGCTGTAGCAGCTAGTGCGTCTCTAGAACATTGGACAAATAGTTAAGCATACTCTCCAGAAACTAGAAATTTCATGGTCTATCATCCGTTGTTGTACTAACTACCTCTCAAAGGAATGTATGTTTTTGCTATTTAAAGTCAATGTTGAATGTTTTGATGTGTCACGCTAACACGAAAAAAATAACTGATGACTATTTTGAAGCATGGCATGCCTCCTGGAGTATATCTTTGAAATGTAGGACGTACGGAGTACTCTGTTGATATTTCTTTGTCTGCGCCGAATACTGTGCTGACTGAGGATGCATGCACGCATTTGACTCACTGACACCTTCTAAAAATAATGATTCGTATTAACCTTGCATAAATTATTAATTATACCTATTAATATACTTTCTATTGATAATGTGTAATCCTGCATCATATTTTTACCAGTTTTTAACCCTTTCCGAGGGTGAATTTGCAGTTGCCAGTCAAAACCCGGAGAAAGTCATTGATTAGTATAACTATAAAACTCACACCCAATTTGGCAAAATATTACAACTACTCGTACTAAGTACTTACCTCTGTTATTGCAATATTGCAATATATTTATTTTGATATTTTGTGTACTTTTAAGCGCATTATTTTTTGGTTTTGTCATTGTTCAATTACCAAAAGCAATCCTTACAATATATATGTATCATTATTCAAAATCTATCCAATACAAAAAAAACTTGCTTGCCAAAAATAATTATGTATTGTGTTGTGTTAAGTATAATGACTACACTATATACTATATCCAATCATGTCAGCATTCAGGGACATGAACCAACAAAACAATATGCAATATATGTGCAAATTATATGCAACACTCAATGCAAAGCAACTTGCAATTTTATTTAACAATGAGCGGACACATTATAAGTTTCTTTGCGCTGTTTTCTGCGACAATCTTTTCTGCTTTTACTCATCTAACATGGCACTCCTTCTATTTATATGATTTTTGAAGAATGAAAAAGAAAATGGACCCACCTACGAATTCTACCGGTTGATTAAGGATTATGCATCTGAGGAGGTGAAAAACTTACTGAGAAATCCGGGAACAGAAGGAATCACCGTATTTGTTCCTAGCAATGAGGTACGTTCGTGATTCATGGGGCAAATAAGCACACATATTTATGATAACTCTAACTTTGCTCATACCTATATGTCTACAGGCTTTGAGGTCCCCTACGCTAAACATTATCAAGTCAAACCGGACTCAATTGGATGAAATTCTAAAGCTTCACATAGTCTCTCGAACAGTGACTGCGGATAACATAACCGAGACAAATGAGGTGAGTTTTGTTGCTCATGCCTTTATATAAAGCATGTACTTACATAAAGTGCCCTTGGGTTTGGTTGAATCTTGCATTGTGTTAATCTTGTGACGAAATGAAAGTAATTCATTTGCTACTACTACTACCAAGGGGAAAAAGGTGAATGGTGAAAGTACTATCTTGTATAACCGTAACCATAAAAGATGTCTATAAAGTTGTGGGGGAACTGTTTTTAGTTATAATGACTAACAAGAGAGGTTTTTAGGGGGAAACCTACAATCAGGAAGAGACCCAAGCCGCAATTGCGGAAGGTGGGAAGCGAAAATAACCGTGGGTGGTCTTTTACAGTTTGGGAAAATAATAAGTTTTGTGAAAACTGTCTGAGCATTTTTATTGTGGGGCTAATTGACTAAAATTCTCGTGATTTCAATTCATAGTCCGAATCTAAAAATAGAAAGTTGGTCAGAGTGGTCACTTGTTGGTGGATTGAGTATGAGTGGATGATGAAAAAAACTACTAACGTTTGTGGGCTTCTCCGGCGACTCAACAATAAGTATAAAATACTAATAATAGTACTAACGTTCTACTAATGAGGTGTTGGGGTTTTCTTTCTGGTTGTTTTGTCCATGTTATAGCGAACTCCTTTTCAGATTCAAACAGCACTCAAAACCAAGAAGCTATTTTTCAACTTCATCATTGGAGAAGGTGGAAGAAAATCATTGTATGTTGAAGGAGGTGGTGTAAATGCTACCATTACCCAGCCAGATGTCGGTGCAACAAACGGTGTCATTCATATGATTGACCGAATCCTCGGTTATGCAGATCAGAACATTTTTGAAAAACTGAAGACGGATCCCATGCTCCAGTAAGAAACATTTTTTGTAGAATTGTATTTTTCGCATTATTTTTTGCATTTTTAAATAATAAAAATGCCTTTTAATTTCCAGAATGACTTTCCGGCTTTCATCCCAGGACGATTTTAACGAGCAATTTAAAGACATTAACAGGAGATTCACCTTGTTTGCACCAAGTAATCTGGCTTGGGAGAAGATTTACAGGATTGCTCCATCCGAATATAAAAAGTTGACCATGGGAAATTTTGGGTACCACGTTAGCCGGATTGTTCAGCGTCACACCATTGTCAACCGAGTGTACACAATCGAACAGCTCAGGGAACTCTCAACAAACGCTTCTGAACAAGCTTACCCCATTCAAGCCGTTCACGGACTCTTGAAAGTGGTTCATAGAGACGATGTTGACCGGAGTGGAAGAGATCGATACCACCGTAAGTACTATTTTTACAATACGCACATCTCTGCGTGCTTACGGCATTTTGATGAAATGTGCAAACTGTTTGATAGTAATAATCTACCGAGTACATCATGTTCGTATTTCTAGGTCAATATGGAATGTCTCCAAATAATCTGGAAGGAGACTTCTACTCGGCCTATGACTACACTGTCTCTTGGGCAAATGAGCGAGCTCAAGTAATCCGACCGAACATAATTTGTACTAATGGGATTATTCACATAATCGATACGGTGTTAATGAAACCTGATGACGTCACCGTGGCATACACCGCCACTGCTGCTGCTAGTTTGCCTCTGCCAGGCATCGCTTCTATTTATGTCATTCCTTCCTTAAGCCTTCTGTTAATTATTTTAAATCGTTTCACAGGCTTACTCTAATGCATAGTTTAAGTTACCTCATAAAGTCATATTATATTCGTTACATATTAGTAAAAACAAATATAAATACAATATCTTGACAAGTTCGATACAGTTTTATTCCCACTCTCTGTTACGTTGAAATATTTTTCAATGCTAACTTTATTACTGTTACATGAACACAGTACTTTACAATAAGGAAGGAATGGTTTTATGAATTAATGAAAGAAATAATTTACCTACATACTTGTTTGTTTGAATAGAGAAAAAAGTGTCATTTATTTCATTTAGAGAAACATAAAGATCGGGCAAGCCTACCTAATGTATTTTATTCCAGAAATGATTCCTATGTGCACATACCATGTTCACTCACACAACCAAAATAGTTAACCTGTATGATTTACTGTAAACGTGTGTCACAAAAGAAAACTTATTGTTAATTATTGTGTACATAGATCTTAAAATATTTTATGTTTTACATTTGTCCGTATTGATTATGTAAAAAGTCTCCATTGTCTACGTCAACAGTGATGCTTTAATGGCAGTCTAGTTATTATTGAAATACACTATTGCTTTACTGGAAACCCTTATAATAATATGATAATTATAAACTAACTTAACTATTTTTGGAATGATCACTATAATACTAACTATTATACTGTATTGATATTCTTCATTTTAATGCAACGGTATGTAATTTTGTAGTGAAAATAATAATTATATAGACAGTATTTAATATATATTTACTATTGTGACAAGCATGTTTTTGTAAAAATATATAGAGTCATTGTTGTGTGTTTATACTAATTCAAGCCAATGGGACTTGTTTCCGTTTGATCATGTATATGTGAGTATAAAATAATTATTGTTATGTGTTGTGGATGGATAATGTGCAAAACTATGGTTCGTCAATCACGCATGCATTTTAACTTTACTTTGTTCATGCTAACAATGCTACAGCCCAAGCTCCAGCTCTAACTCCTCCAAGTCTCGTTTTTACACGAAGAGAAGTAGAGTATATAGACGCAAAGTACGGAAGATCGATTAAGTGCGTATTTATTAGAATAATGCTTGCGAAAAAGGCAGAAAATGTCAAATGTGAAGGTATATAACACAGTGCATTTCCTTACTATTTACTATATACAACTACAGTATATTACATTCATCATAAAACATACACACTTACTACTATTATACGTATATATCTTTCCTTATTTTAGGATACCAAATGAAAACAGAAAATGTTCAAGCCAAAGACATCTATATATTGTATCTACTTAATACACTTACTGTACTACTATACTGCTTCGCAAATAAGAAAAAAATATAAGCGACTTGGTGCGTTATAAAATACCTACTTAGAAAGGATTCAAACTGCATCACAACAACAGTATAGAAAATTACATCACAGAACATGCTATTTTAGAAGAAAAATTCAACATATATACATACAAAATTAAAGAGAAAGCTTTATTTTCACCAAGAAATATAACTATTGTAGATTAGAGCAAATTGTCATTTTTACTACAAAGAGAAAAAAGTTCATGGTGAAATAACACCAAATAAGCCATTTGAATTTTCATCTTCGAGACTACTTTTCATTTCAATTGAAAAGTAGACACGAGGAATTTTTCTTTACAAATTCATGCATAAATACCTATAACAATTCAGACGTAAAATAGCAGTGTGATACAATCTTACTATGGAAAACAGCAATGCTTGTTTTAAATAAAAATTATCTGTGGATCTATGTTTGCTAATCTTGAGATGTGCTAACAAACCTTGAAGTAGAGGCTGCAAAAACATTACATAAATTAAGCAGAGGAACAATAAACTGTGAAAAGTTAATGCATAACACAATTATTTTATTTACATGATGGGAGTTAAACTGAAAGAAAGCTGGCAATTTAAAGTGACTGCATAATACAAACTGCTGAATTATTATTTTTTTGCAAGCTATCATGATATAAATAGAACATGTGTATGAAATAGTCAATTAATTACTTATAAATTATGGTAATAATAATATATAAATGTATGACTGTTTTAAGGAAAGTTAGTTGTGTGTTTGTGTGCATAAGCCTCTTTACAAATAGAAAATCCACAGCTGGATTGCCTGATTCTATTAAAGATAAGTATATACAAAGGATATAAAAGTAAGATGAATGATGAGTGGTATAGAATACTATTATTATTGGAATATAACAGTAAATTAATAATAATAAATTAATTTTGAAGGACTGCCATTGGTTCTCTTATATGCGTGACATGACAAGCACATCCCTCCCTTGTGAGCTCTTGTGTCCTGGACCCCAAAATCCAAAACATTGTGGGTTTAGTAACCTAATCTAATTAAGTCATGTTGATGATAATAGACTTATGTATTTTTACTTTTTACCTTAGCAGAAGGTAAGATCGGCAAATATTTGCTGAAAGTATTATGCAACTCGCTAACAATGAACAAATAATAGTGTGTAGTTAGTTGGTATCTATACATTTATAACCGTAAGAAATGCACGATAGTGTCTTCAACTTCAGTTAAATAATAAGTAGTAGATGATAAGATGGATTTTTATATTAAATTTTATTTTTTAGTTTTATCCGAAAGTTCCTTCCAAAATTATGTTGTGCAAACATTCACTGTATTTTAATTTATGCTAGAATAATTATGCGTTGTATTAAAATTCACTTTTGATTTTTTGTGATCATCCGTAGTGCTTTGATGCTCGTTCATTTGCTGTTTTTTTATTATTTTCTCTAATTTTCTCCTTGATCCTATTTACAAGCATCTTTCATATTCGTGAAAATTAGTAATGAGGTTGCAAAAGGACGTTTCATCACGTATTGCCCACATTATCAAAATATTTGAGTGACAAGGGGTAACACTCAACTATGCAGATCAATACCATACATATACCTATTATCCTCATAATCAACTGCAAGTTGTTCATTAAAATGACTGCCAATCAAGTCAATAATTTTTAAGGAATATTAAGAGGTATTACTACTTGTAGAATATATTAAACTAGTCATACTCAAAAAAACAATATTAGAACCAGTTTCTCTTAAGGACAACATTAAACTCTTCAATCAGTCCATTTTGTAGCATTAAATTTAAAAGTAACATAATTAATATTCTATGCTTAATTCTACTGAAAAATCTTTTCAATGATAAATATATACATCTTCTAGTTGTAATAACTGATAATAATTCACAAAGAAAGGTTATAGGTTTTCACCAGACCTAATAAACAATAAAATAAAAAATATGACCGATGTACGGATTTAATACAGCAAACTGCCACATTTTACAGATACAACTACCGAAATAGCATTAAACTCTTCAAATCAAAAACATTACCTTCACACAAAGTGATTTGTATGTATTTTATGTTCGAGTTAATAAGTAAGGTTAAGCATATATTAAGCAGTTAAAGAGTGAAAAATTAGAAGCGATTAAAAGATATTATATATACGCTACTATGTTTAGTGCAGTTTAATTTTAATATTTTAGGAAATGTCAAATTTCATTCAGCCAACACATTTAATCCCATTCTTCCCAACCTACATAAGGTATATCTATTACCCAATTTACTTTTGTACTAAACAAGTATGATTTTATAGAAAAAAAACGACAAGAATATTTTTCGGGAAAATTGACCATAATATTTTCAGATTATACTATTTCAAATTATTTAGTACCACATCATCACTGAACTTATTAATGGTTAAATATAATTTCTTTATCAATAAGTTTTGCATTTCTCTTAACGGATTTGCACTAAACTCAATTGTTTTTGCAATTTTACCCATGCACCTAGATGGCTAGATATTATGTTGCCTTTTATATTTGCATATACCTACCCTCATTTTTCAAGGCATTTTTTTAATTTCTCACTTCATTATATGAACAAAAATTGTTAAAGCAAAATGCGTGCCTAAGCCTTAAAGCTTCATCTAAAATATTTACGAAAAAAACTATTAAAACAAACACATCTCTAATGTTTATAGCGTCTATATATGTTACTATTTATAAGTTGACATATTCTGTCATACTATTTATAGGTAGGTATAAGTTGATCGTTGTTATTGTTCATGATTTTCAGGAGAATATCTATAATATATGTTTCAAGTCTATGTTGAAAAAACTACTATAAATCTAACGACTAACATTGTTTACAATTAAATAGTTGTGCATACTTTTACTGTTTGTTAAGATTAATTACTAATAATAACGTAATGGTCTAATAATTATAAATCGTACTTTTAGTATAATTGGTATGAGACTAGGTGTCAAATCCTATATCGTGTCATTGTTATCGTGATCGTCATGTAATTTCACGTGAATTGTCCCATAATGTGTCGTACAGTTTTAATAATGCTACTGAAGGATGTCCACTGTTCCACTCGGCAAAAAATATGCATAACATGCTAAGAAAACTCAGGAATTCAAAAGCGACTAAAAGTAATAAAAAAGATATAACTCTAAATATTCTAAATAAAATTCCAAAAAAAACAAGTCGTTGATTACAAAAGTGCTTCAAAAAGTATATATTCATTTTTTGTGTGATGGTTGTAAAAATGAATATAACAGTAAACATATACATTCCCATCCCATTCTGAATAATCATTTAGAAATGTACTAAATATAGAACAGCGGACTTCAAAATTCTAGCTACAAACAGATATACAATATTCGTCCCCAACACCATATACTTTTGTTATCACGCGTCTATATATTCAATACGCGAATATTAATAATGTATACATTCACCAGACCAGAGTGACGTACCAAAATGCAAAAAAAAACATCAAAGAAGCAATTGACATAAAAATGATAAAAATTCTTCATCCAGCGAAAGATTATGTAGAGTACACATGGAATACACTTAAAGACATTGTCAAATGAGGTATGTATTACTGTCTTCAGAGCAATCATATTATATTATATACCACTCAAACCTACGAATATTATCTGTTAATGGAATTGTTATTGTTTAATAAAAACTGCAATACATCATACTATATAAATTTATGTATATTTCGCAGGGTGTAGCCTGTCAAAGAGTAATTAATTAATTACCAATTACAATGAAAAATGAGAAAGCAGTGAATATGTAGTGGCGGTATAAACTGTATACAAAATTGTGTAAAAAAATGTATGGAAAAAAACTATAATAATTAATATAATGAAAAAGTCAGTCGGTTAATTAGGTAAAAAATATTATATTATACATTTAATCTGTACATGTACAATATGATTATTATTAATAATAAAATATAGATTCTACAATGGTCGCGGTTTGATGTTTTATTTGATGCAAACTTTCGCAAAAGATAAGACGAAGCATGCTTTCTGTCGCCCCAATTGCTTGGCATTCAATTCAGGACTGACCACAAAAGTAAACTCCAAAAACTATTGCAAAATAACGCAAAATAAACCACATTTTACGCATTTTATGTCACAATTTAACACACACAATTGACGAGAAGTCCATTGAATTTTGAATGAATTTTCCTTCTTGTCAAAAGACGATGAATGATCATCCAGCCATCCAGTTTCAAAGGAATAAATGCATTGGGCTCATGTGAGAAGAAGGCAGTAAGTATAGACATGATCGTAGTAAGTGGTTTGGTATCATGTACCCAATAAATGTACAATCTCGGATACCACCACCATGGTTTTCAAAGTGCAATGTACGATAAGAAAAGGAGTTGGCTTCCTTTTTACATTTGTACAACTTTTAAACATAATTGCATTATAATAGGATAATTATCGCGTTTAGACGTGTACTATCCATTTGGCTACCAACGAACATTTGGTTTTACAGAAATCAATCGAGTGACCTTTTATTTCGGATTCTAGAGTAGTCAGTATAGTGCAAGTTAATAACATTCCAG
>JAHZMV010004265.1:0-10840 GCA_027743765.1 Coecobrya sp. COE2 | reverse complement strand
ATAGCGAGGCAACCGAAGAATAAATTAAAGTGGGATCAACAGGGTCCCGAGCCGGGTGATTTGGGTGGTCCACTTACTACTGCTACGGATGACGAAAAAAAGGAAGCCGCAAAGAAAAAGGATGATGGGGATGGAGAAATTAATTTAGAAGCAAAGGTAAAGTGGAAGACTGCCATTAAAGCAAATATTAGTAAAGGGTCGGATGCACACATGAAACTGAGTTTAACTCAATTAGCCCCAGAAGGGTTGGGTGATGGAATGGAAGATAGTCAAATGAGTACAGGTGCGCCCAACAGGATTGAAAATGTGACCGACTGGAAAATAATCTCTAAAAAGTACTACACTCTGATGGGCAAAGAAGAACCTGTAGAGGAGAAGGAAGGAGGTGACAAGACTGGATCCAGACGTAGTACAGCTTCCAGTAGCCAGATGGGAAGCTCTATGATGCTGGCGTCCAGACAACATATTTAATTTAATGATGATGTCCCAATTGTAGATTATATAGCAGCGAAGGCTTTTACATTACACCTATTATGTACTAAATTACATTGAGTATGATCGCTTGAAACAAAATAAAGAAAATAATATCAAAACATACTCAGATTACTTGCATTGGGACTACTACCCTGTCAACCTTGATTATGAATGGAAGGCTACAATTAGTTCTTTGTTTATAAGCAGTGGCTATTTTATAAATGAAATACATGCTCAAAATTTAATTATGTTTTCGTAGTCAATTTTTTTCCAATTTGACATTGACACGTGGCTACTGGATATGTATATCGAAACTGTTGGAAAGTAAACGCAGCAAAATAAATGCAATATTACCTATAAAACAAAATCATTATTAATGATTTCCACTACAATATAACTAGCTACACAGGCTTGAATGACACTTGATTGTTATTATTATTACTCAGTATTCAAGTAGGTATTTATTTATACAGGTAAGGTATTACTAGTAATATAGCATGTTTGGTATAGCGATATACGATAATGTTTGTGAATTTGTGAATTTGCCTAAACTATAAAAAATAAACCTTGAATAGCCAAGCTCAAAACATGCGAACAGCATCTCAGAGATTTTTTAAAATTGTGATGATGCGCATTTTAAAGTGAAACCAACAAGTTACATATAATAAGCCAATTTAATTATTATAAAACCATTATAAAAATGCATTGATACCTACTAATGTTTCTCGGAAAGATTCCTCCCCATGATTTCTTGTTAGACAGACGTGTATATACCTAACATGAAATAAAGGACCTTCGATAAATAAATGCTGATTTAGGCAACAACAAGCTAGAAAAACTACACTGACCTTCATTGCTATAAACAGCCATTCAACCTTCCTTAACAATTACACTGCAGCACTAACTGCCCAAGTAACGATGTTACACCACGGCTATAAATTTGGCTAGACCTTCCAATAAAAATATTGTTACATGCTACAAGAAAAACAATTTTTTTAACGAAACAGGTTTCAGCCCACATGAAGTTGGAATACTAGTTTCATTCAGCTAGTTGGAATACTCAATGATATAGTCAAGTTGATAAGGAATATATTTTTGAATCTTTCAAGATTTATATTGTGTAATGTGTGTTTTGCTAAATCATGATTTGCGTCTTAGTACCCGATAACCCCTTTCAAACAAAAAACATCAGGAATTTTGTTATTGCTGCGTGGTTTGTTTGGTGTATTTACCATGTCAAAGTAGTGGACATTCACTTTTCTTATGCCAGCATTTGGAAAGTTGGATTCATTTGTAATTTGATGCTTGCAGTTTTGCACGTTTATATCGCGTGAACACCAAACCATTATAATGATGATCTAGCATAGAAAAAATTTGCAGACATGGATAAAATAATTTATATTGAAGCACTATCGTTGTAGGTAGAGTTTCATTAGGTCGAAACACGTCGTTAGTGTAACTTCTATTTTGATGAGAATTATAATATTTTTAGTTAATACTTTTTGAATCATGGTTTTTGCACTGCTTATTTTGGTATTGGCTTTAGCATTGGCTGTATGGTACCTGGATTTATTTTTATCCAGAAGAAATAGCAAGGAGCCACCAGGTAAATATTGCAAATATTTAGATTATTGTGATCTGAATTATAATTTTAATATGCTTCTGAAAATATTACTTTCACAATAGGCCCAATTCCACTGCCAATATTGGGAGATTTGGTCACAATTTCTAAAGCGTCCATTATTCCTCATGAAGCGTTAGGGATTTTAGCGGACAAGTATGGTGAAATTTTCAAGCTTCAAATGGGAACCGTTTCCACAGTGGTTTTGGCAAGCGCAGAAGCTGTAAAAACGGTTTTCACTCGTGAAGAAGGATGTGGACGGGATTGCAGAGGAATTTTCTATGATCGCTGTCTCAAGCAGAATTTGGGTTAGTTATTATAAAACATTATTTTCTGCAGAAAATTTGAATTCGTATCTCACTTCTCCCCATTATCGTAGGAATTGGGTTTTCCAATGGAAATAATTTCAAGACCACGAGAGGTTGGGCAGTGAAAGCTTTAAAGGAGTGTGGATTTGGGCGTACTAAAACAATAGAACAATGTATTCACGACGAAGCAGATCACTTTATGAAGAAACTGCAAACAATTTTGAAAAACAATGATGGAGTATTTAAGACAAACTTACAATTTAGTATTCATGCCCTCAACATAACCTGGCTCATGTTCACTGGAATTCGGAAGGAATCCGATGACAAGAAAGTTGCAGACTTACTCAAAGCTTGCGATGAGTTTGTGAGAGCTGGTGTTTTTGGAACGGGAATTTTGGTGGCTTATCCGTATTTGCGATATGTGTTCCCTGGAATTACTGGATATAATATTCAAATAAAATGTGCACAGGATATATTTGCTCTATCTATGGTACAATTTGTATTTATGTTGGTTTTGAATATTTTTCCGTTTGTTGGTTTCTTTTTATTATTTCTTTCTTGTTTATTGTAGCAAGTGTTGGACGAATTTAGACAACTAGGAAATTACAAGGACGATCCACACAACTTTATTGAGTCTTATTTGCAGAAAATGGATGAGAATAAGGGAAAGCCTGATAACGTATTTACAGGTAGGGTTATTATAAATGGTTAAAATAATCACACTCCGTTATTGCACTATAAGCAAATCATGCATTATATTTTTTCTAGAGGACAACTTTAAAGTCACTTTTGCCGATCTTTTACAAGGTAATCATTCTAGGCCTAGGCTGACTAAATGACTTCTGAAAGAATAAAGTCATTACATTGCTAATTTTTAATATTAAATTCTGTAGGCTCGACTGAAACAACTTCTGGATTCTTGGAAGCCATGCTTTTACATTTAGCAATTAATGTAAAAGTACAGGAAAAGATACAGGAAGAAATTGACGAGATTATTGGGGATGAAGCAAACTTTGGAATGGATCACTTGAAAAGGTATGCTGGAATGTTATATGAAAAAATATATTTTTGGTTTTATAAATCCCAAATTTTTTCTTTGTGTAGAATGCCATACACTCAAGCCGCGTTTATGGAAGGTCATAGACATTCGAAAATTCTACCACAATACATTCCACACGTAGCACTTAACGACTTTTACTACAAGAAATATTTGATTAAGAAGGCAAGCTTTAAAAATAAAATACCTATTAAAAAAGTTCAATTACCTATTTACAATCAATACTTTACTCCTTCTGCCATGCTAAATATATTAACATTGTTTTTGCAGGGAACTGTTATAATACCAGCAACGGAAGCAATGAATAACGACAAAACTGTGTTCAGCCATCCAGAGGAATTCCGCCCAGAAAACTTTCTTGGTGACGATGGCAAACCGAAAAATGTGGATAAAATATTTCCATTTGGAATCGGTAATTAATTTGATTCAGTTAAATGGTACGCTGCATGTATCCCAGTATGAATTTTTTAATGCCCAATTATCATTATTTCAATAAGGTTCTCGACGATGCCCTGGTCAACCTGTTGCAGAGATTATCATTTTCATTTTTATCGTGACAATGCTTAAATCCTTCACTGTAACTACGATTCCAAACGAGCCAACGCCTACAACAAAGCTTCAGTTGGGAATCACTATGCGCCCTTATCCTTACAAAGTGATAATGAAACCAAGACAAAAATAAAAAATAAAGATGCTAATTTGTGGTTATAAAATAGAATGAGAGTTCGGTTGTGTGTAAATATATGTCAGCAGTGTAACGAATGAGCATAAAAAGTGACATAATATAATTTAGTAAATTTTATTAAGTAAGTAAGGATCATGTAAAGAATTTTAATGTCTAGTGGGTCCCACTTTGTCGTAATGACTGGATATTCTTTTGTTGTAGCCAGTGCCTTACTCCCATTCCAATCAAGATCACACAAGAAAATATTATGCTAGTTAGCACAATCGGGAGTATAACGCTTCTCTTTTCTGTAAATGGAATAAAATGTTCAATTTCATATTAGTCTTGACAAATGTACAAATAACTAAATCATACTTATTATCTTACCAACAACAACCACTCTGAATGTGCGTGTCACAATACCCCGAACATTTCCTGCCGTGCACTGATACACTCCTTGCATTTCATGAGTCACCTTTCCAAACTGGATAATTAACGTGGTCACTCCATCATCTATCGTAGCGGTTGTGCCGTTCTTATCTTCAATGTCTTTTGACTGAAGAGTCACATTAATCATCCTAGTAAAATTTTCATTTTCATTTATACGCCATGCCAGGAGAGGTTCTGGGTTAAAAATCCCTTTTCCATCTTTCGTAACATTTAGCTTGGGCTTTGGAGCCCCACCCACAACATGACACTCAAGTTGCTTGCCTTCATCTTCCCCCAAATATAAATAAACCACTTGTTCCGTTATACTTCCCTCTCCTTCCACAAACTGTGGTAATGACCCTGGGAAAATTGTCAAGTTTTTTACTATTTTGTCCCATTCATTTGTATTCGCTTGAGGCATCCAACATTCCAGCGACACCATATCCTTTTGGGCCAACACTTCCTTACCAATCCTATACTCTATTAAACTGTCAAAAAGAAGGTTGCCGTTAACTCCGGCATAAAAATATACCGTTTTATAATGTTTTCCATTTTTTCCTGCATTCTCCACCGGAGTTACGCTGCCATTCTTCCAAGATATTGTTAAATAAGCTCCTTTGCTGTACAGACGTTTCCACCCCATACATACTAAAACCAATGGTTCCATTTCATAGTACACGTCTCTAGGATACTCTGCAATTTTGTCGGATAGACTCTCTTGGAATCTCAATCTTCGGCCCAAGTAGTCATATTCTTCATAACACTGCTGTACAACATCAGTTTGATCCACGTACATTAATTTCTCCGCGTCTTGCTCTATGTAATGCTTTTCAGTTAGAGTAAACACTTTTCCAGAATAGCGGTTATAGTGTAGGTCTAGGATAAGTTCGTCGGTCGTGATAGGATAGCCGACAGTGAATAAAATATTTTGCGAATCATGGCCTTTCTTTGCGGAGGCTTCCGTTTCATCTAAAAAAAAACAGGAAAATTCGATTTAAAGTAGGTATGATCAATTAATTTAGGAATTTTTACGTAATAAATGTACATACACTTCGTTAATAATGAACCCCACGACCTATTTGCAACTGGCATAAGACCATCGGCGAAAACCGTTGTAAAGGTTCCCATAAACTGAATGTTGCTCCCTTTACAAATAATGGTGGTTCCAACACCCAACGGGTACCTTTGACAGTCACTACGATTAAACGATTGAGTAGATGAATAGTAGTATCTCGGCATATTTATGTCCCCCGAGTTTATTCTCCGCTCCATTATTAGCTGTAAAAGTTTACATTGAAATCTGTCATCGCACATTTCAGCATGTGTCACTGGAGGATTGTCAGGGATGCCAGAACAGCAAATAAGTTCATTTAAATTTGAATGGTCAGGCAAGAGAGTTACGGGGTTTTGCCCGAATGTTTTGTTGTTATATGAAACGCTGGCATTGGCTTCTAATTTGACCATAGCCTCGAATCCAATATCCAGTGAAGATTGATTTTCTAAAAGCAAAAAAATAAAATAAAAAACCCTATAACCACTCGTATAAATATGGTTGTTTCCAAAATACCTGGGCGTATGGAGACGATGTTGATATAAACAATCTGGCTGTCAGCTTCTCGCTTGGAGGCATCAAGTTCTTGGTCGTCTTCCTCCTCATTGTTATCCTCCATAGCGATGCATCTATATAGGCCAAAAATATTGCTTCTCCTAACAACATGGTCTTTAATCAAATGAAATCCGACTTTCGGGTCAAAATCCCGAATGAGAAACTTGACATCTTTCCAAGTTTTGGTTGCATTCTCTTTACTTGGATTATTGCTATTTTCCATCTGCTTCTCCAGTAGAATGGTCACGTTGGGTGTAGCCGGTCTACACGGTAAGATTATCGTACTCTCACCGGAAGTATCTTTCTCTTTCAAGTATGGCATATAAACTTGTATAGTTTCATCTTTCCTTTCAATTGCTTGTTGTCCAGCATAAAACAAATGTATGCTAGAAGAAAGAGGTTGTATCCTTCCATGATACTCTTTAATCGTATTGGTTTTAGCAGTGCACGTAAAATTTGCGTTGAAAAATTGAAAATATGAGAAGCGAACTGTGAGCAAAGTCTCGAAATATTTATTAGTAGGCTTGACCGAATTCGGATAAAATTGAGATATCCTCGATGTTGAAGCTTGAAACGCAAAAAATGAAACATGTTGTACTTGTTCTATGTGGGGAACGTCCCATTCGACGGGATATTGAGATTGGCAAGTGAACGTAGCCGTCTCGGTGGAGTCAAGGACAACATAGTCTGTGCCATTTTTGAAGACAAAGTCGTTATGGAATTGTGGCCTTGTTCGGAACTCTGCTTCAGCAGGAGTTTCTTCAAACGAATCTATTTCAGAGAAGGTGCTCAACCAAATTTCTGGGGAGGAGGTAAATGACACTGGTCGAACTAATTTTCGAGCTTGAATATCTGGTGAAATGATCACAAGAGTAAATACAGCTACAGCCACTATTGATGCCATTTTAGTGTTTATTTATTCTGCCAACTTCCATAGCCAAAGCAGGAATAACTTGCAAATACATGATTCAGTCTAAAATAAAGCAATGGCATGTTTTACCTTGTCACGATATCCGTATCCGCTTTATTCTACATTTCATTAGAGTACAGTAAACGATGTACTTTTACTGAACTGTGAGTAATTTTTGGTTCAAGCTAATTTATATCATATTATTGAATTAAGGTAAATACTTTGAAATTATTTGTTCGATCATTCCTTTGTCATGCCTGTGTGCTTTACTTAACGCTCACGGAAGAGCAACGTCAGGTTTCACTGTAAAAATAACCTGAAGAAAGCCATGAAAAGTTGCAGATTATCATGCTAATCCTATGGCATATTCAAATGATTATGTTGTGGAAAAGCACTTGACAAATAATTTAACCTAGTCCGTATACAACTGTATGACTCAATATGATGATGCTAGATTGATGAAAATTATTTTCATGGGAGACAATAAAGGTTTATAGCGATTTTTAGAAAATATTCTATTGCGTTCCATTTTGAGGCAATGACCTGATATTATGTTGTAGTCGCAAGCGCCGTATTCCTACTCCAATCAATAGCAAGCAAGAAATAATTATGATGGTTAGCAGAATCGGCAGGAGAATCCTGTGTCTCTCTAGCGAAGGACAAATATAAAATGTATTGATATAACAAAAATGATGTCTTAAGAAATGTTAAGTAAGTTTTACACATAATAAAATGGTTAATCATTTACCTATAACAATCACTCTAAATGTGCGTGTCACAGTGCCCCGAATATTTCCTGCCGAACACTGATACACTCCCTGCATTTCATGAGTCACCTTTCCAAACTGGATAATTATAATGGCTACTCCATCATCTACAGTAGCGGTCGTCCCGTTTCTATGTGCAGTATCTTTTGACTGAAGAGTCACATTAATCATCCTAGTGAAATTTTCGCTTTCATAGTGGAGAAACCATGGCCGATAACGGTAACTCTGATAACGGTCAAAAATCCCTTTTCCATCTTTCGTAACATCCAGTTTTGGTTCTGGAGCTCCACCCACAACTTGACACTCAAGTTGTTTGCCTTCATCTTCCCCCAAATAAAAGTAAACCACTTGTTCTGTTATATTTCCCTCTCCTTCCACAAACTGTGGTAAAGACCCTGGTAATATTGTCAAGTTTTTAACTAATTTGTCCCATTCATTCGTATTCAATTGAGGCATCCAACAGTCTACCGACACCATATCCTTATGAGCCAACACTTCCCTACCAAATCTGTATTCAATGGAACTGTCAGAAAGATGGTAACCCTCCACCCCTCCGCTTAAGTATAACGTTTTAAAATGCTTCCCATTGTTTCCTGCCTCCTCAACCTGAGTTACTGTACCGTTCTTCCAAGTTATTGCTAAATGAGCTCCTTTACTATACAAGAGCTTCCACCCCACGCATACTAAAACCAGTGGCTCCATTTCATAGTACACGCTATCTCTAGGATACTCTGCTATTGTATCTGATAGGCTCTCTTGACATCTGAATCTTCGGTCTAGGTCAAGGGTGTCATCAAACTCATAATACTGGTGCTCAGGGTCCGGTTGAGAGTTTTCCAATACCGTATTCATGTCGTCAACTATGTCATGGTTTGCTGTAAGAGAAAACACTTTCCCACGGTAACGGTCATAGTGATTATTCATCGGAAAGTTCATCGGAAGTAATAGGATAACCAACAATGAATAAGATTTTGTTTGAGAAGGCGGCTTTCTTTGCAAAGACTTCCGTTTCAACTGAAAAGAGAAAACCATTTAATTGAAAAAAGTAGTTTAAAAGACTTGTGCATTATAAATTTATTTTACATTTTGTCAATGGTGTTCTCCATGATCTGTTTGCCACGTGCATGAGACCATCGGCAAAAACCTGTATAAAAGTTCCTGCAAATTCGATATCCTTCCCATTACAAACAACAATCAAACCATCATTCAGTGAGTGCCTTTGACAGTCATTGCGGCCATTGTAAGACCACTTGTGCCTATTATGGAATTGTCCTAAATTTATTCTCTGTTCCATGATTCGCTGCACAATTTGACATTGTAGTTTACCGTGACATATATTGGAAAATGTCATTGGAGGATTGTTAGGGTCACCTGAACAGCATATAAGTTCATCCACATCGAAAAAAGAGAGATTCATAGGATAATTCCCAAAACTTTGCTTGTTATATATGACGCTGCCATTGCTTTTTAATTTAAGCACAGTATCAAATCCAATTTCCATCCACGATTTGTTATCTTTAAGTAAAATATCTTTTAAGTAACTTATATGATGATCACTTGAATGAGACTGAATCATGTCAAACGTACCTGGACAAATGGTGGTGACATTGATATAAACAATTTGATTTCCAACCTCTCGTATTGATGTATCGTCTTCGTCCCCTCCATCCTCCACAGCGGCACATTTGTAAAAGCCAAATACATTTTTCTGTCCAACTGGGTCCTTTTTCAAAATAAATCCTACTTTCGGGTCAAAATCCACATATTTCATGGGAGAAGCAAGTTTTATCCAAGTGTTGGTCACATTCGTATTGAGTGCATTAACAGTATTTCTATTTTCCACTTGCTTTTGCAGTTGGATGGTCACGTTGGGCGTAGCAGGCCTACACGGTAAGATGATCGTATCCTCACCGGAAAGATCCTTGTCTTTGGAGGGTGGTACGCAAACTTTTATAGTTTGACCTATTCTTTCAATTGCTTGTTGTCCAGCATAAAACAAATGAATGCTAGAAGATCGAGGTAGCATCTCAGTAAAAATTCCATGATACTCCTCAATTGCACTAGGCGTAGCAGTGCAAGTGAAGTTGACGTTGAGAAAGTTGAGATATGAGAATCGAACTGTGAGATTTGTCTCAAAATATTTGTTGGTTGGCTTGACTGAATTCGGGTAAAATTGAGACACCCTTTGAAGCTGACGTTTGAAATGAATAAAAGTCAACACCTTCTACTTGTTCTATGTGGGGAACACTCCACTCGACAGAATATTGCGATTGGCAAGTGAACACAGCGTAGTCGGTGTCGTCAAAAACTACATAATCTGTACCATTCTTTAATACAAAGTCACTTTCAAATTGAGACCTCGTCCGGAATTCTGCTTCGGCAGGAATTTCTTCAAACGAATCTATTTCAGACAAGGTGCTCAACCAAATTTCTGGGGAGGAGGTAATTGCGGATCGGATTACTTTTCTGGTTTGGATATGTGACGAAATCAACAAAATAGCAATTAAATTGAAAATTACAGATGCTACTGATGCCATTTTATTATTTATTTCTGCCAACTTCCGTAGCCAAAATGTGTATGAATAAATGTTCACAAAATACACGAGAATCTTTTCAGCCATACTAGTACCATGTTTCATATAGGTCACTCACGACATCAACATCCGTTTTATCTTTCAACATAATATTATTTTACATTCCATATTACAACTTTTGATTTTGGCTATATCATAAATATTGACTCTACGTACCTGTTGATAAATTATTTGTTCAGAGACAACGCTATGATTTGGTGGTTTCAGTGTTTCTCTTTAACACACACTGAAGCAATGCTTGCGAATATTATTGTAAATAAAAATGACAACTGATAGGTTTCTCTGGTTAAGCTATTATCTTTTATTATAAATAAAATTGCCTTAGAAATAAAGTTCATTAGATTTAATTTCCACGCAGTGACTGCATGAACGTTTTTTGTCTCCAGTGTCTTACTCCCATTCCAATTAAT
>JAHZMV010004264.1:0-14663 GCA_027743765.1 Coecobrya sp. COE2 | reverse complement strand
CTGACATCAGCAGTATAGTAAATTAATACTGGAGATTAGCATTATCTTACTTAATGTAGACAAAATTAACTTGATACGCTTGTAAAAATCTCGATATATTATCAAATAATGACATTTTTATAGATGTAGGGTATTTTAGTAAGTCGGGGACACCAGTGTTCAATGGAAAACATAAACCTCGAAAAAATCCTTTTTTATTCTTCAAAACTTGTCTAAGAATTTCCTACACCACTACATAAATAGTTTTTTCCTGAGAAATAGGTTAAACTCCCGTCAAGAAAGTAGAAAAAAATATCAGGGGAAAGAATTTTCGATTTTTATGAAGTCACTCGGGAATTATTTTTCAGCAGGGCAAAGGGAGAGAGGAAAACAAGTTTACGCAAGTTTTCGAATAGTTATGTTTTGTGTAGGTAGTAGTTATATATTATATATTTTATGGGTTATGTGTGTATTAGTAACCAGAAAATACCAGAAAAAAAATAAAGTGGAAAACTTTCTCCGGTCTCTCTGTCTTCCGCACACATTCACCAATCCAGAAAAATCCACGTCGTCCGCTGCTCCTCTCACTTTTTCTTCTCCACAGTAGCATAGCAGCGGGATTCTTTTAATCTTCTATTTTTACAAGGATTAAATTGTGTTTTGACATGAGAGTTTTTTAAGAAAAGAAAATTTCCTGTCTTCTAATAAACTTTATAATTTTTCTCTTCTTTTCTTTTATACTTGTCCTTTCCCAAGAAGAACATAAGCTGTGTACAAGAAAAAATGTTGTTGATCCATCAGTGGAAGTGGAAGGATGACCATCCACTGATTATCTTTTTTAGTTCTCTTTAAAAAAATAGTTAATGCCACATCCTCCTCCTCTTGTCATGAAACCTTAGGAAAGGCATTTTTACTTTGATATTCCTCCTTTCAGTTTTCTACTTTTTTTCTTCCTCTCTGTTCCCTTTTGCGGATTCTTTTCTGATCGAAAAAATCCACAGGAATTTTGTTTAGCTGTAAACTTCCCTTCTCTCTCTCTCTCTCTCTTTCTCTCTCTGTTCTGTTTGGTTTGTGAGAAAAGAAGTAAAGTGAAAGTTGCAGATTTTCTGGAAATTGATTGCTTGTCTTAAAAGGAGACAGGGAGAAGCTTTAAGTTTGTACAAGAGAGTTGAACAGAAAAACTTATTTAAAGAGTAGACACACATATACATTTCGGTGAGTAGGTAGCTAGGTAGGTACAAAACGCTTCAGCAAAAAAAAAGAAAAGTTTCTCTCTTGTGATGATGATGGTGTTTGTGGTGATTGTTGTGCCAGTACTAGTAGTGGTAAACTAGGTGATTTAATAGAAAGGAATTAGGTGCAGGGAATGAATTCAATATAGGTAGGTAAGGTAGTTTTTTAGACAAAAAGAAAACAAGCCTATCTTTTCAAGTGATTCGTTACGGTTTTGATGACCTACTGCAATGCAATCTCTTTTTTTCGCTAAGCCGCTTCAAACTTGAAATGAATGTGTATTTTATGGACATTAATGTATAAGAATGTATGTATATGCATGTATGTATATAATATGTAGGTATAAACTTATTAACGGTGCCCGGGTATCTTTTTCATTTCTCTGTATATTTTTTCTCTTTTTCTCTTCCCTCTTCATTTTCTGCTGTTGCTGCTGTGGTGATGGGTACTCCTGTGCTGTAGAAGATGGACCAAATCTCTATACATCACCTCCAGATGGGGATTTTCCTGCAAATCCTTTCTCGCGCCTGGTGATTGGTGTGTTCATCGTTGTTGGAGCGTCTATGCTCCTTATCAACGTGTTTCTTATCGCTTGCTTCCTCAAGCGGCGCTCAAAAAAGAGAATGACTTCAGGTGAGAAAAACGCAATAAATACATTGATTCTTTTTTGTAATGTTTCCAACCAATCTAGTGTATCCCCACGACCGACTCAAGTTGTCACAAATGCTGGAAGGACGAACGGACATGCTGAAAATTATTATAATCTCTGCCTCAGTTATCGGCACGATGCTCCTTCTCTTGAATATCGTAATCGTGTCATATGTCATTTATAAGAAAAGGTCAAACGGGAAAGGGAAACAAGAAGAGGGTATACCTTCATTATACACATTACACACGTCAACATTATTTATTCTACACCTATTAATAGTTTATATACAGGTCACATGAATAGTAGGTCAATTACTGCTTCACACACACAAAAAGACAGACAGGCACCAACTAGTGGCACAGAAGATATCAATTTTGAGCATGAGATATACCGACAGGAAAGAAGTAGTGAAATGAATAACAAATGTGCTATATCTCGTTTTCTACTTGATGTCAGATTCCACGAGAGAAAGGAGCCAAACGAAAAAAAGGAGTTCAGTTGGCCAGCATTGAATCTCAATTTCTCTGTTATCACACCACCATGCCCACTATTTTTTCTCTCTTTTTTTAGTTAGTTAGTTAACTAGCCACAATAGTAAGGCTTAACTAGATTCTATTCTTCATTCAAAGGCAGAAAGAAAAGGAAAACCAATGCAAGCCAAGAAGGTAGAAAAGGAAAGAGAGAGAGTCTTGTAGTTAGTTGAGATAAGATTGGTGTGTTACCAAACCTTCCACCATCACCGCTACATACATACCTACACTTGTACACTTCAGGAGAATAAATCTTCACAAATACGTGCCTCCAATAATCCATGTTTTATTGTTTTGCAAGAAGCTAGAGAAAATGATGATGGTGGTGGTGGCGTAAATTGAGAATGTTGGCGACTCTTTGGTGAAGACATTAAATTGAAATCGAAGTTTGCTTTTTTTCTTCTTCTTCTCTCTCCTTCCACAACGTAGTGCGTTGTACTGCGCTGAAAAGAGTAGAGTACAAGTACGTGAGCGTTGTACAAAAATAAGAGAAAAAAGACGAAAGCTAAATTGGTTCGTATAGGGGTATAGTGTGTTCATTTATGTTGAAGGAGAGCTAAGTTAGGAAAAGAGAAGAAAAAAAGCTTCTTTTTTCTCTTCTTTAAGTCAGTTGAAGCAAAAACGTGTCTTAATACACATAATAATATTTGTTACGTCTATATAAATTCATGGCTAAAAAAGTGGAAGGAGAAATAGGAATGGAATCTGTCGAGCTTGCTGGCTAGCTCTTCTAGAAAAGAGACTTAGGAAAGTGTGAGGTGTAAAGAAGAAAACTTCACTAGACTTGTTGTGCGAGCGAGCAAGTTTCTTCTTTGCAGAGAAGCATCTTCATCGGTAGAGTGTTGGTCATCACTTTGGTGATGTTGGTAGTGTTTTGTTGTGGTATTATAAATTGAATGGCTCACTCATCACGAGAAAGATTAAATGCTGATTCTGTTGTATTTTTTTTGCCTTTTTTCCTTCCATGCGTGTGTATGTGATATGCTCCTGCTACGGATGCTTCTACTGATGATGATCATGATGCCACCACTTGTGTTCTGTAGCGAGTGAACAAGGGAGCAGTCATCCGGAGAATCATGAGGAGTATATCGTAAGTAGAGAAAAATAATGTATTATTTTTTACAAGTTTGGTGTTGTTATTGTTACTTCTCTCCAGCAGCAACAGCAACCTCAAGATGAGCTCATGAATGAAACGAAAGCATAAAAAATGATGACGGTATTTTGATCATTTTGGCCAGATATGGCTATCCTTCTTTGGCGATACATCAAACTGTTATAAGCTATTACTTTGCTATGTTCCCCAACTTTCAGAAAGAGTAGAGTAATGGTTGATGCAGTACTTGTGTAGTAGAAAATAAAGAGCTCCCAAGAAATATGCTCATTCTCCTTATCTCTGAATGCATCTCTCTCACGCGCAGTCCTTTATTTCGAGAGAGAAGAAAACGGCAGAGAAGGAGTAATTTGAAATGAATGAAAGGAATTATGAAGAATGTGCTTTGTTGTTGTTGCTGTGCTGGAGTAGAAAAGTTAAAGCTACCATGATAACTTTGGAAAATGGGTGATATTTTATCTGCTATCGATAACACTTGAGACGCCTGAATTTATTTTATTTATTTGCTTTTCAAAGGAGGACGGTGGGAAGGGCAATGGAGTGAGCACATACCTTGTAGAACCAATCAATCATCATTCGTCAGGATACCCTTATCCGGACGTGAGGGGTACGCTAAGGGCGAGCACGCTACCACGACAGCCAAAGCAGCATCATCATCTCCACGGATCTCCGTTGGATCTGCATGGTGGTCATCCGATGCATCATGAGGATGATGGATATCTTGATGCGCTGCGCAGAAATGGATATAATCCAGGTGTGTAGTAGTTGGAATTTATTATATAGAAAAAAAGTTTTGTATAGAAAGCCAGCAATTTCTACAAGTCACGTAGATGCATGAGCACCTTTGTTTTGCACAGTCCCAAAAAAGTTAGAAGCAAATTACGTGTCTAGGGCACAATTTGCGAAAAAAAAGAACGGACAAAGGGAAAGGTGTAGCTTAATAGAATAGATACAGTTGAAAAACTAGAGCAAACATCATGTAACCCTTTTCACCTTGTAAAAAGAGAACGAAAGCCAGTAAAAGGAAAAAGAGAAGGAAAACTGCTTTTCAGATAAAACGAACGGGAAATAATGCATTTTACCTGGTACGTATATATGTTAGTACTTGGAGTGGACAATGCAGTAGAAAAAACATTAAATTCCGTTTAGGTGTAAAAAGGGATGCATTTTTAAAGATAAAAGGGAAAAGCTGGGAGACATGATGGTGAAACGCTGATAACTTGAATGTATTTTTTCTCAGGTGATAAATCAATGTTGTACGGACGCACCACACCTCGTCCCACCAGCCGTCCGCCACAGGTCCCTCCGATCCCGGAGCTGTATAATATCCCACCTGAAGCCCGCTACGTTCCCTGCCCACCACCAGGTTTCGGTGGAAGTCCCGTGGGGAATGGTAGCGTTCTTCTTCCACTTTCCCATTCAGCCTCTCACACAATGCTAAATGCAAACGGAGGAATCACACCACCGAGCTTCCATCATCATCACCAACAATCCAACGGTCATATAATCACCGCCAACGGACCATTGTCACCAGGGAGATCGTCCATCTTAACCACGTTTGCTCCTAACCCCAGTCCAAACAATGTGGAACATGAGGGTCATCTTGTATGATTTTACTCCAATTCACCCTTCATGTGTTCTTCCCACCACCACCAGCACCACGCAACTCCCTTCGGGGGAGCCTAAAAACTCGTTGACAACAACAACAACGAAACTACTAAAAATACCTTCGTACATTTTTCTACCATGGGCTCTTCCCTACACGCCGAAAATATCTTTCGCTTTCCCTGTCCTCCTCGTTGTCACCTCTCGCATTCAAGTATCCGTGTAAAAGACTCAACCGAGAGGAAAAGTGGTGTTGTTCAAGTTGTTTAGTTGTTTGTTTGAGAATGAGACTGCTGAAGAATTCGTTTTTCCTACAAAATAAAAATTAAATCTTCACATTCTTCTGTCGCAGGAGTAGGGCCGATCGTGATGACGCTCCTTATATAATGGTCAATAAAACAGATATAATAAATAGAGAGTAAAAATATGCGTCTTTTCGCCAGCTTTCGTTACGCTAGCTAAAAACGCATAGACACTCATAAAATTAATCAAAAATCTCCAGTCAGAAACGATTTCATACGAGTCAATATTAATACTACTTAGGTATATGATATATAATAAATTATTACACAACAAAAAACTTATATATTACCATTTATATTACATATACTGAAAAATGAAACAGACGCTAATTAAAGTAAAAATTTAATTGTATATAAAAATCTAATTATTATATAATGTAGTAGCTTTAATTTGTATGTATGGCAGAGTAATCCAGAGTGTTGTAATAGGTAGATAATATAAAGATTACACACTGGCGTACCAAAATGATATGAAAGTGCTATTGTATAAATAGAACAAGAGTAAATTGTTTATTCAGACAAGTCAATTTTATTGCTAATTTGATGAGTGTGTTCTATTATTGTTTGTTTAAAATATCCTTTGTACTTAAATCTGTATAAACAAGTTTGTTAAGTTCAGAGAGCTGCTATTTCTAGTAAAATTGCATGGTCGTCAGTACTTAAGTCTTTTTATTGGAATCACACGGGAGTAAAGTAACCATAAACCAAAGATCTCCAACGTCAATTTATTATTATTATTTGCGTAGGAAAAAACCAGGAGTTATTTCTTTTAAAATTAATTATTATTGGGATGATTAACATTTCGAGTTCATTTTTTCACAATTAATTTAATGAATATATATAATTAAATATGTACTTTATAAAAAGCTTTTATAAACTATTCTTCATCTTTCTCTGTTTGTTATTTATTGTTAAATTTGTTAGTTAAATTTTCAAACAATTAAAAAATATTCATGACGATCCGTACATTTTTTCAGACAAAATAATGTAAATACGATAGTATCGAGGTTGTCAATGTGATAAAAATGTTCTCAATTTATTCCTTATCGAAAAAGAAAGTATACTTCAGAAATTGCAATTTTTTCATTCCTTCTTTTGATATACGAACTGCGTGCTATACTACTTATCATTATTACATTAGTAAAGTTAGATAAAAATCAGTATTTCTCTTCATTTAACTTTTTTCTCTTTTTAAACTTGTTTAAATAATAAGCAGCGCAGCTTTAAAAAAACTATCCACTCAAAAAAGTTGTTTATCATATTTGCGAGATAATCATAATTTTAAAAATTTAAAATGTAAATTCAGCTATATAATATGTGCATTCTTGTAAATACTAAAATTTAAGTATAAAAATTTAAGTAAACTAATTACATTAGTGAAAGGAATAGAGTATTTTGTTGTACAGAGGACAATAATGAAAAAAAATTATTAATATACTTGGGTAAGAATAAAGTTTATTCAAATTACATAAGTATGTCTCCATTTAGCTGTTAGACCAAAGGCGAATATCTTACTACATAATTGTAACGTAATTAGTGACTAATCATCAGTTTATTCTAAAGAAACAGTTTTTGATAGACTGCATCTCGTCTGGTTAATTTTAGAAGAAAGTAAAATGTATACTGGATAAGTATATAAATCTATTAGAAATAATTAAACAAAAAAAATTTAAAAAGCAACAAAATTTTTAATTTCTGCCATCGTCTGAACTAGAGAAGTATTACAGACCATCACTTTCACCACTGACTACTTAGAGAAAAGAATTGAATGTGTGTAGTGTTTTGAGCTGTTACTATGATGATACGATTATGGCATTTATCATTTTTAATTAGACATTTAAATAGGATTAAAATATAGAAATTACCTTACCTTCTACTTACTAAATGTATGTACAATCTCCATCATTCTTGGAAAAGAGTACTTTGATGTATACTAAACGGATACTTAATTGTTAACCGATAATAGTATGGTTTTGATAAATAGTTAAATAAGTAGAATATATTAATTTAATTTAATAAATTGCACGTAAAATCAAACCTAAATATGCATATTTTCATTTTGGTTAAGGTACATCATAATTATAAATCTAGGTATAGAAATTGTTGAGTAGGCCATTGTCATTTGTACCATTGCTTAGCAACACTTACTCTACAATTAAATATAATAATTGTCTTTATTGCTATTTATGTCCTCTAAAACGCAGACTCAAGTCATACAGTAAAATCAGTGAAATTCAAGTAATTTATAAATCTCAAAGTAATTTTTAGTAAAGGGAAGATAAATATTTGGAGCAGTTTGCACTGACGCTGTAGCGGAGATCAAAATCTCAAAAAATGTAAGGTAATTGTTGTCATAGCTTAAAACTGGTTGAGAAGCAAGCAGGACAAAAAATGGTTTCTGATATAAAAAATAATCGAATTTGAGTGTGGAGGGTTTAAGAGATATATTCTACAAAAAAATATTTGTAATTTTTAAAGGGAAAAGTAAAAAGTGCCTTACCATTTCATATTTTTTGATGCTTCAAGAAAATACATACTAAACTAAGTAAATAAATCTTTAATGAATTTACGTACAAGTACATAATGTTTGCTGAAAAAATGTGTGGAGAGATAATTGTCGATGAAAGATAAGTATATTGTGAACATTTAAAAGTAAATAAATAAATGTCTTTAAAAAGAAGAAAACCAAAGGGATGGAACATTTTTTATTTATTCAACGTGCCCCAACATTTGAACATGCCTGCCTCTGACAAAGAGAGTGTTTCAATTTGTCACTTTTGAATGAAAGTTGCAAAAACATTTATCCTGTCAACTTTAAGACAGTTGTGCCTGCCGTCAGTTATGCAATTACATGTTCACCACCATTAACCGTGAAATAATTGCACCACCATTCAATCTTAAAATGGCATATTTAAACTCGACTAGTTTGATCGTGACTAGTCTGGATTTTTTTCTGGATCGAAACATTAAGTTATCAGTAATCGGGTTCTGCTACCATACAAGAAAGTTGTGTAATAAAGAACGGGCTATTATCATTCATGCAATAAAATGGACCTTGAACTTCATGAATTGTTGCATTTTACGTAAGATACTGAAGCGTGTGCGATCATAATAATCATATTATCGCATTTAAAATAATAACCACGTTTGCACCGGATTTGTTTTCAAAAACCTTCCAACCCTCTTTTTATAAACTGTGGTCATTGTGAACGTCAGGCATTGTCATCATGTCACGGTTCTCACGATATTTCCTCCTTACGGACTCTTTGCGTGCTCAACCATTTTAAGCAAATGTATAACATTTGTACAATTAACAAGCGCGTGTAAAAATGACGAAAAACACACAAGAAGCACGATAATGCTATGAAACGCCTCTTTTGAGAGTCCAATGGTTTTACGTCAATCGCCATGAGATATTTTATAAAATTGCATTTTTCTAAAGATTACGATTAAAGATTACGGTTCACAATCACAATGCCCCAAAATTAAAATAAAGATAGGAATAGCGAAAACAAATTCAAAATCATTGAATAAATATATACTGTTATGAAACATTAATCATCAGTTCAATCACTTTATTTTTACTCTATTGTTGATTTCTTATTATTTCGCTGAATTATCACTTAGAAAGAATTACTATACAAATAAATGGATGAGATTGTTAATGAAAATTAAACTCTTGAATTAAAAAAACTGTCAGCTTCATATTCCTTTTCCTACTTCGATGGAAATCCTTGTGATATCATTTCTGTAAAAATGGGAATGAATTATTATTAAGGCTAAAAGACACAATTTCATTTGAACATGATTTCATTTACACCGTATGATAATACACCTTATCATGATGACGGGCTACCATAAGTAATTTATAATTGAACTTCCAAAAATAAAAACGTCTTACCTTGGAAATATTTATCTTTAGCCAACAGCTCCGAAGTTATAATTTCGTCGGAAGATTCCTGGTGAGACATCAGACCGCCAAGGTAATCTGGTAAAATTTTCGGACTCACAAACCTATGAAGACTGTCCAAACTGTCATGGAAATTAACCTTTGGAAAAAAATAATGTAATTAATATGTGTGTAACTTATTGCAAGACTCAATTTGTAAACGATGATTTACCCGTTTTCGCAACTTTTCTTTGAGGAATGGACGCACCCCAGCATACAAAAATCCAACAGCTTTCGGATGAAATACCACGTGCAGCGCTCTTACCCTCCCACCAACGCCATTCTAAAGTGATTCCAAAGTTATTACACCTACCTGTCTTTAAAAACTTTTAAAAATCATGTATTAATTTATTCACCTGAGCCCATTTCGCTGCTGTCAACAGTCGCCATTGATTAACCGCCCAGGCCTGTTGCCACGTGAAATTCGAAAAGTCCCAAATGGCCACATATCCATCCCTTGGAACGTCTTTATATGCTCCGTTGCAGTGTTCGCACATCATCCACAACGCCATTATGCATTCCTCGTACGAATTCTCGTGCAGGTCCCATGACTTTGTTCGCACTATACAAACCCGACGACCCAGGGAATCTGATTGCCGAAGAATAGAAATCAATCCTTTTTTGTATAAATCGGTGTATGCAGTTGGCTGTATGGCAACGCCCCAATCGCCTATTCCAGAAATGGTCGTCTGATACGATAAAATCTGCGAACAAAATCATGCTTTTGTAAAGAGTAAAACTTCTCACGCAGAATTTAATTTTTAGTAATTTAGTAAATGCAATTTACAAGTTTCACTGCTTTTTCTGCATTCCCGTCCTTGAGTCTAAGGCACCGCACCACAAAATCATCACAATACCCGGGTAAAATGAGACTATGTTTTTTCGCCAAAAGTTTCTTTACAGTGCCCACCTGTGAAACAATCAAGTTTTCAATTTTCTCGAATTCATTTTCTGTTTCCATGTTACTGACAACACTGCACACACAAAAGTAGTTCAAGAAGCAGTCCACGTCTCAAACAAGAGTGGCATTTGCTCACTTTCATAGTCTTCATCTTAACGTTTGAGATTTGCATGGGAATCGCAATTTTAAATTTTGTTAGTCGCCCTTGATTTTTCTCTGTCTGACATAGGGTGAAATTTCCCAGGAAAATAGCCAAGTACAATGGGCTGTTAGTATTGTTGAATGAAATTAAGTAATTTTATGCATCAAAAAAGTAATATCATTGTTCTCGTGTTTTTATGTCTGAATCTTTAAATGGAATATGTACCTAGACAGATTCGTCTGAGAACCTTTCGGCAAATAAAAAATCTTGGTTCTACATATCTTCAATTGTAAGTTTACTATTTAGCACAAATAGCTTCTCATAATTAATGGGCCATTCTTGAATTTATGCAAAAAATGAATTTATCAATGATTTGTTTGTGATAACTAATTACTGCTTACGAAAAAGTTTATATGGTCTGCAAGAATGGAGGCTTTATAAAAATTGCAAAAATATTTATCTATTTTATCGCTTTTAAAAAATGCAACTTTATCTAATTTAGTAAGAATTTAAATATATGTAAAGTAAGTTTATCAAAGTTCATGTTATTATTTTTGTTAGCTGTTTAGCTAGACTGTTTGATATTTCAAAATGTTGGCTGAGAATTATCATAAATTCTTAAATAAATACAGAGCAGATAATAATTTATGCTCGGGGAGGTCAGCAGAACTTTGGTAAACGTCAGGGGGTACATTATTCTGGTGACGCCATCATAAAAGCTTCGTTTGATGTAGTTGCATTTTATTTTATCTGATCTAACAATCTGATAGTAGATTTTGTAACCATGGGAATTTTAGAGTGGAAATGCAGCGACAAATTATGAGCTTTATATTGCATCATCCATTGTTAAATCTAAACATTAACATAAATTGTGTGAAAATTTAAAGAGAAAAATGCACCTGCTGGCGTAAAATAGTAGATTTTTGTCAGTTTTTGGGATTCTTTTGAGCTGTGCATCACAAAAATACGAACATGTGGCAGTAACAGACTAACCATTTATGATAATTTGCATTAAGATCTGAAGGATATTTCAAGGACTTGATTTTTTTCTATTTATAACCTTTAATTTTATTGGCTTTTGGTAATTTATTCTTATTTTAGCTACAAAGATGGATGCACGCATAACAAGAGATCATGTAAATATTTTGTTCGTTTTGAAAATCCATATGGTTCCGTCATCCGTTATAACCTTATAACAGTTTTTCAGAACACAAGATTTTCCATAATGTGCTTCCAGCCGTGTTTTACAATTCCTGTTTGTTTGCATGACATGAGCCACTAAAGCTCATTGAAAGCGCGTGTCAAGTAGTAACGAGTTCCAGTGAACGGGCTCAGGACCGTTAGAGGATCGTTGGCATTTCCATTATCATCAATTTTATTATTACGGATACAATGGATTCCACCATGCAATATATTTGTAATGCATCTGCAAACAAATATTTAATGAATGTTTTATTTTCAGAAGTATTTGAAATTTGTGTCAAGTTGAAAATAGTTGTCCTTGGTGTCTTTACTTGCTAGCAATAGTAGGCCGATGAAGTTGAGAGTAGTGCCATAGGGTATGCTTGCTCCCCCCTGACGAATAGTAAGTAAGTATGATAGTTATGAAAATTAGAAAATTGCTTCATTGCATGGGCAGCAATAAGGTAGTAATTGCACGACCCCGTTATTCACCCACATACTTTAAAAATAGTCTGCATTCTATTCATGGTTCCCGGTACCGACATTCATATCGGTGATTTTTTAAAGCCAAAAAGTGGGACAATCCAATCGCGTGGGCATTCGTAGAAAAATCATTTGTACATGGAATATAAATGTCAACTGATTGTACCATACTTTTATACATATGAAGAAATAACAGGCCACAAATTGATTAGGTATTATTGAAAATAAATACATAGGTAAACAAGAAACACATATCTTGAATGCACCGGCTTTTATTTTCGGCATTAAGCCAAAAAGAAATAAAAAATCGAATAATCAAAGTTCAGAGAAGTATCGAAAGCAGAACAAGTAAAAAAATTGTGCAACTATGGACAACTGGGCAAAATTTTTTTAAATCGAAAACAGTCTTCCTAGCCTGGAATGTTTAAAATGACTGTCAGATTCTTTACTCTTCAATGCACCTTGCTACTAAGGTATTCAACCGTTATTGCAATTAGCTTTACAACATACAAAGCTGTAACAGTCTTAGTCATTTCAGACTGACAGACATTTACACGACATACATGTAACCTCTTGTTATTAGAAATTGACTTTTGCAAATATAGAATGTTACCTGTTGCGGCTTATGATCTTGAAAAATAATTTTATGAAATTGCTACTGTGTTGTCCCATTTCCTGTTTCCTGATATTTGACCGATATCATCTTAGATCTCTTTCTTGCCGAGCTGCTGCTCCTGATTTCAGCAGCAAGTTTACATTAAATTATTTATTTCGTAAACATTTCAGGTGCGAACGAACTATTTTTACGAAAAATCGTATTTATTTTTTCAAAGTCAGTGATTTCACCAATTTTTCAGTTCCAGAATGAGCTTAAAGGGATTTTTCCGAAAGGCCATTAAGGACGTGTACAAGCGTGAAGGGGTACCTCAAATCATCGANGAACTATTTTTACGAAAAATCGTATTTATTTTTTCAAAGTCAGTGATTTCACCAATTTTTCAGTTCCAGAATGAGCTTAAAGGGATTTTTCCGAAAGGCCATTAAGGACGTGTACAAGCGTGAAGGGGTACCTCAAATCATCGAAAAAACATTTAATAACATTTGGGATGCCTTCATGAAGACCCAGCCTCGAATTCTCAGCACGTCAAATAGTCAGTAGAATTAATTTCCTATTTGAAATCAAGTGCATTAAAGTTCCATTTATTAGTCTGCGTAAGAGAAATAATTAATATAACAAAAATTAATGCCCTGATTAATTTTTCTGTAGCAGCCAGCTCTTCCGGTCTCCTGGTGGATCCTGATCTTTGGGGTATTTTGCAACGATGCATGGAGAGGTACGGAGTTAACCCCAACGTCGCCATGAAAGTGGTCCGACTATGCAAGCGAAAATTTGGCGAAAAACTTACTCCAACGAAAATTAAAATTTTGCTGTGGTAAACGTGGAAGCGTCAGCAACATCAAACCATACTATCATTTACGCCGGAGTGGAAGAAGCGTTCGTTCTCGTTACCTCTATTCCATTATTTCCATCCAAAATTGCAAGCAAACTTGCATGCATTCTTTCAGCCTTTACAGCAAAATCTACTCTTTCCCGTGTTGCATGAACTAATGCGAAGTTGGAGAATTCAGTGCTCATTCATTAACTTTCAACCACAACTGTTGTTCAACCAATTTATTTTGTTAATATAATATTAAAAATATAATATAATAAATCACCATTTATTATAATTAAAGAATTTAAGTTTCCAATTCGTTCTTATTACTACTACTGCTAGCATATAACATTAAAGACAAATGACATAACATAAATTATGCACAATAAAATTACTCATCAAAACAGAAAGATCATTTAAATAACATGTGAGTTATATTTCTTCCCCAACGGCCCTTGCTAAAAATGGCAATGCTGAATATAGGCTAAATAAAGTTGACAAATCAGAATCATTTTCATCTGTGTCACCGGATTCCAGTGAATGATAAATGCAAGGTAAACGTCACGACAGACGACAGTTCAACATGAAGCATCAGTAAGTATTTAACCAATTTTCACTTTGCCCCAATTGATGCTCTGATTGTCACAAACCATACTATGTCACCTAAATTAGCACCCGATAAATGATTACTTATCTAGACTCATCTCATCATCACTTTTCTGAAATGAAGCTGGACTGGCTGAACGAACACATGTAAACAGGTTGGAGAAAATGTAACAGTTCAGAAATAAAATACCGTAAGACAATCGTATATTATTATATCTGTTTTGATTTTTCAGCCGCTGAGACTTTTAC
Organism: Coecobrya sp. COE2; assembly: GCA_027743765.1. Lineage (NCBI taxonomy): Eukaryota > Metazoa > Arthropoda > Collembola > Entomobryomorpha > Entomobryidae > Coecobrya > Coecobrya sp. COE2. Next base: position 309 of record JAHZMV010004264.1, on the reverse strand, counting down.
AGTATAAAATGATCCGTCCGTTGGAAAAAATTATCCAGGTTGCCCTGATAGTTCTAGTTTTAATTTTCCAAGTACTGACTCTTCCAGGTAAATTTCATTCATATAATATACTTGAGTATCGGTCTATACATATGTATATGCGTATTTCTATGAAATTTTTTAAAGTGGCAAATCAAGGGAACCTTGTTCGACTCGGAAGCTCCAGAAATGTGACATACTTTGCTGGTCGAGAGGAAATTACGTGGGAGGAAGGAAGGAAATTATGCCAGTCAATGAATTATACATTGGCTGAAGTACATCATTCGGAGC